>JAAGNO010025217.1:38754-54357 GCA_033439905.1 Ceryle rudis
CTGCTTGGGGGAGAACCCCCTGCAGTGCTGGGTCCCGCTCTGGAGGCCGCAGCACAGGAGAGACAGGGACCTGTTGGAGCAGGGCCAGAGGAGGCCATGGCAGTGGTGGGAGGCCTGGAACCCCTCTGCTGTGAGGCCAGGCTGAGAGAGTTGGTGTTGTTCAGCCTGGAGAAGAGAAGGCTTCTGGGAGACCTTCTTGTGGCCTTTCAGGACTTCAAGGGGTCTGTCAGAAAGATGGAGACAGACTTTTTATCAGGGCCTGTTGTGATAGGAGAATGGATGATGGTTTTAAACTAAAAGGGGGGAGATTTAGACTGGAGAGAAGGAAGAAATTGTTGATGCTAAGGGTGGTGAGAACCCTGGCCTAGGTTGTCCTTTACTGGCCCCACTGGGTTTTAACCCTTAACAGATTGCCCAGAGAGGTGGTCGCTGCCCCATCCCTGAAACCATTCCAGGTGAGGTTGGCCGGAGCTCTGAGCAACCTGATCTAGTTGCAGATGTCCCTGCTTCCTGCAGGACCTTGAAAGGTCCCTTCCAACCCAAACCAGTCTATGATTCTAATACATTTATGTGCTGCATTATAATGGTAGAGTGAGAGTGGACCCTCACAAGTCATGTCCTGCTCAGCTGAACCATCCTGTGAGTGCACTGATAATTCACGAAGTTGCTGGTCTGTATATTACAAGTCTGGGACCTTGGATAGGAAGCCCCCTTGTCTGTGCTGCTCTATTTTAGTTTTGTAAGATTTTTATTTTAACTTTGCTTTTTTCTAAATTAAAGTCTACCTCTTATGGCAAATCACATGAAGTAAGGCTACATTCTGTACCCATACTCACAGCTGAGCCCTTTGTTGGGTTTAAGAGCACTTCTACTGAGCTCTTCCTAAGGATGGCAGAATGCAGCCATTGCTGATTCAGCCTTCTCAGACACTCAGGTTATGCCATTGTAGTATCTTCTGTATTTTCTATCACCATCATATTTTCCTTTTTATGTCATTCCACAGAACCACCAGTTATCCAAACTCATCCAGGGGTGCTCGACGTCATTGTGAACAACCCTGTTCTCCTACCATGTGAGGCAATGGGTACACCTCGACCCATAATAACGTGGCAAAAGGAGGGCATCAATATAATCACCACAGGTATCCTCCTAAAGCCTCTAACTCCAGCCTACCTGCCGTAACTCAGAAACTTGTTTTCTCTTTTCTGATTGTTCAGACTTAGACAGAAAGAACCCATTCATCTAAAAACAAAAGCGTCATATTTTGCTTGTATTTGTTTTAGGCAACAGTTACATGGTTCTTCCGAGCGGCAGTTTACAGATTGCAAAATCAACTGTTGAAGATGCTGGCACTTACATGTGTGTTGCTCAAAATCCAGCTGGCACTGCTCTGGGGAAGATCAAACTGAAAGTTCAAGGTGAATCATCTTTTAAACTCTTGCAGTAATTTACAGAAAAGAAATTTGTGCCAAAACACACTTCTGAGCAGTAGAAATGGACCTAATGCTCTTCTGTTTGATGTGATGCTGAATACAGCCCAAGAGAATTACTCCCTTTAGCTGTCTGTCTATGTTAGGATCAAAATATGCTTTTAGGATTATTTTCACTAAGAACTGAAGTGTTCCAGAGTTCTTACATCAAATTCTTTTAAAATTTTCTTTAATTCTTTCCAGTTCCTCCTGTTATCAAGTCCCACCTAAAGGACTACGTTGTTTCTGTTGATCAGTCCGTCACTCTGCAGTGTGAGGCTGAAGGCTACCCTGGGCCAGAGATCAGCTGGCATAAAGATGGAGAGCAGATAACAGAGTCCATGAGGAGAAGAATCCTTAGCACTGGTGCTCTGCAGATTGTGTTTGTGCAGCCTGGTGATGCTGGCCATTACACGTGTATAGCGGCAAACCTGGCAGGGTCCAGCACTTCCAGCATGGAGCTCACTGTGCACAGTAAGTGGGACTGGATGGAAACATGGGTTATCACAGCAGAACCTTGCAGAGGGTAAAGAGCTGGGATGTAAAAGAGAGGTTTAGGAAAACTGTGCTACTTGATGGGTCAGTTCTGTTGGTTGTGGTGACAGGCAGTTGCTTGAATTTAGGAACAATCATAGAATCATCTAGGTTGGAAAAGACTTTTAAGGTCATCAAGGCCAACCATTAACCCTACTTTGCCAGGTTTACCACTCAGCCATACCCCCAAGCACCACATCTATACAGTTTTTAAACACATCCAGGGATGGTGACTCAACCAGCTCCCTGGACAGCCTGTTCCCGTGCCTGACAACCCTTTCAGTGAAAAAATTTTTCTTAATGTCCAGTTTAAACCTCCCCTGGTGCAACTTGAGGCCATTCCCTCTTGTTCTATCATTGTTACTGGTGAGAAGAGACCAACGCCTACCTCTCTACAACATCATTTCAAGTAGCTGTAGAGAGCAGTAGGTTCTTCCTTCAGCCTCCTTTTCTTCTGACTAAATAGCCCCAGTTCCCTCAGCCTCTTCTCACAGGATTTGTTCTGCAGGCCCTTCACCAGCTTATTTGCTTCTCTGGACTCTCTCCAGCACCTCGATGTCTTTCTTGTATTGAGGTGCCCAAAACTGAACACAGTGCTCGAGGTTCAGCCTCACCAGTGCCAAGTACAGAGGGACGATCATCTCCCTGGTCCTGTTTGCCATGCTATTTCTAATGTAAGCCAGGATTCCATTGGCCTTCTTGGCCACCCGGCAAAATACTGCTGGATCATTTTCCAACACTTGTCAGTCAGTACCGCCAGGTCCCTTTCTGCTGGAGAGTTGGGCAGAGAGGAACCACATGAAGTTCAACAAGGGCAAGTGTAGGGTCCTGCACCTGGGGAGGAATAATCCCCTGCACTAGCACAGGCAAGGGGCTGAACTGCTGGAAAAGCAGCCCCATGGGGAAGGACCTGGGAGTCCTGTGAAGCAACAAGTTCACCATGAGCCAGCAGTGGGCCCTCATGACCTTCTTGGTCAGACCCATCACCACTTGGTCACCTTCAGAAGGCAAATGGTCTCCTGGTCCTCAAGAAGAGTGTGGCCAGCAGATTGAGGGATATTCTCCTCCCCCTCTGCTCTGACCTAGTGAGGACAACTCTGAATTATTGTGTCCAGTTCTGGGCTCCCCAGTTCAACAGAGACAAGCAGTTACTGAAGAGAGTCCAGCGGAGGCCCTGAAGATGCTGAGGGAACTGGAGCATCTCTGTGCTGAGGAAAGGCTGAGAGCCCTGGGGCTGGTTAGTTGGAGAAGAGAGGCTGAGAGGGGATCTGATCAATAGCTAAAGGGCCCACGGGGGGCAAGAGGATGGGGCCAGACTCTTTTTCAGTGGTGCCCAGTGACAGGACAAGGAGCAATGGGCACAAACTGGAACCCAGGAGGTTCCATCTGAACAGGAGGAAAAAATTCTTTGTTGTGAGAGTGTCAGAGCCTGGCCCAGGCTGCCCAGAGAGGTTGTGGAATATCCTTCTCTGGAGAGATTCCAAACCCTCCTGGACAATGTAATCCTGGGCCCTTTGTTCTGGGTAACCCTGCTAGAGCAGCGGGGGGTTGGATGAGATGATCTCCAGAGGTCCCTTCCAAATCCTATCATGCTGGGATTCAGTGTTTTCCTTAACTCACTTTATACTTCCTTACAAGTATTTCACACATTCATCTGGCATGCTTAATGGTGGTCCTTGATTGAGATATGAAACAGTACAGAAGATCCAGGCAGTGTTTTTTTCAGCCCAGTAGTGTTTGCTTTTACATTAGGGCTTGGATAATACACAGAGGTAATATCTTTTTAATAAACCTTTTTCTCCCAGTTCCACCCAAGATTCTCAGTACGGAGGCACAGTATGCAGTCACAGAGGACTCCCAGGCTGTCCTGTCCTGTGTTGCTGAGGGGATTCCAACACCAGCAATAAACTGGAAGAAGGACAATATGCTTTTAACAGAAGTAGTAGGAAAATACCAGGTTATGCCAGATGGCAACCTCCTTTTGGACAATGTTGTTGTAAGTTCCCTAAGTTTAAGATATGACTTGACAGGTTTAGCAGTAATAAGACCCAGCTTCTCTTGATTTTCACTCACTTCTGGATTAGTCTTTGTGGTATTCTGTTTTCTTATTCTTAATGTTCCATAATTGTTATAAATGGTTCATTTTACACTGAGGAGTAAAATATCTGTGAAACTTTGTGTGATAAATTCTCAGGAAGGGCAAAAAGAAGTGTAGGTCATCTTTCAAACTGAAAGGAAGTGAAGGAGTTCGCGTGAACATTTCTGCTGAATGCTTGTTCCAAACCTTTTGAGATTTTGATCATTACAAGCAGCAGTTTTGTGTAGGATGTATCACAATTGGAATTTCCCCGATGTATGTTCTTTCAGCCTGAAGATTCCGGACGTTACACCTGCATCGCTAACAACGCTGCTGGAGAAGACACGCACACTGTCACCCTGGTAGTTTATGTGCTTCCAGCTTTTACAGAACTGCCTGGAGATGTAGCTTTGACCAAAGGAGAACAGCTCAGATTAACTTGCAGAGCAGCTGGGATACCTGTACCCAAAATAACGTGGACCTTTAACAATAACATCATTCCAGGTAGGTAACTCCAGCTCTTACTGACCATTCTGCTCAAGAGTTGTTTTCCTTCACACAACCTTGTGATTAGATTAGGGTAAGGAAGAAAAAAAAAGACAACTAAACAAACTTGTTAGGCAGTAATTTTGTGAGGAATATCTTCAGTATTATGCAATCATGTAATTAAATTGCCTCTGAGACAAAGTTCTAAGGAGGATAATTAATAAATTGTTTCTTTTCTGTAGCCAATAATGTAACACGTTAAAAACATTCAGTATCTGATGGTATTCTTTCAGCATCCAACAAGTAATATGTCTCTTAAATATGAGTAAAACCTCAGCAGTTCATAGAATGCAGATGCACAAAGCTCAAAATTGAGACAACTTCAGTGAAACATGCTTGTGGGCAAATGTCACAGCAGTGACCTCTCTGTGCATTTCTGAGGTGTCTTGGAACTAAAGTGGCCCAATGCCATTGATCTGTGCTGCTGAATAGCTCTGTAATTCAATTCTTATGACACACCAGGCACTGAGATCATAAAACCATAGAAGTGTTTTGGTTGGAAGAGCCTTTTAAGACCATCAGATCCAACCATTAACCCAGCACTGCCAGGTCACCACTAAACCATGTCCCTCAGCACCACATCTCCGTGGCTTTTTAATCCCTCTGGGGATGGGGACTCCACCACTGCACTATGCAGCCTGGGCTGACAACATTTTCAGGGAAGAAATTTTTCCCAAGCATAAATCTCCCATGGCACAACTTGAGACCATTTCCTCTTGTCCTATCACTTGTTCTTTGGGAGAAGAGACCGACCCCACCTGGCTCCAAGCTCCAGTCAGGGAGTTGTCAAGAGCAAGAAGGTCTCCCTTGAGCCTCCTTTTCTCCAGACTGAACCACCCCAGGTCCTACAGCTGCTTCTCACCAGACCTGTGCTCTAGACCCTTGCCCAGCTTCATTACAGAATCACAGAATTATTGAAGCTGGAAAAGACCTCTGAGATTATCGAGTCCAGCCTATGACCTAACACTACAACATCAGCTAAATCATGCCGCTAAGTGCAGCATCCAATGTTTTCTTAAACACCTCCAGGGATGGTGACTCCACCACCTCCCTGGGCAATCCATTCCAGTGTTCTGTCACCCTTTCTGTGAGGAAGTGCTTCCTAATATCCAACCTAAACCTCCCCTGGTGCAGCTTCAGGCCATGCCCTCTCATCCTGTCACCAGTTGCCTGGGAGAAGAGCCTGACCCCCACCTGACTACAACTTCCCTTCAGGTAGTTGTAGATAGTGATGAGGTCCCCCATGAGTTTTCTCTTCTCCAGACTGAACAACCCCAGCTCCCTCAGCCTCTCCTCATAAGACTTTCCCTCCAGTCCCTTTACCAGCCTCGTCACTCTCCTCTGGACCTGCTCCAGCACTTCAATATCCTTCTTGAAGTGGGGGCCCAGAACTGCACACAGAACTCGAGGTGAGGCCTCACCAGTGCCGAGTACAAGGGAGAATTACATCCATGTTCCTGCTGGCCACACTATTCCTGCTACAGGCCAAGATGCTGTTGGCCTTCTGTGCTACCTGGCCACACTGCTGGCTCATGTTCAGCCATTCTTTGGATACGCTCCAGTCCCTCAATGTCCTTCTTGGAGTGAGGGGCCCAAAACTGAAGCCAGTGTTTGAGGTGCAGCTTCCCCAGTACTCAGTGCAGGGGGATGATCCCTGCCTTAGTCCTGCTGGCCACACTAGTGCTGATCCAAGCCAGGATGCTGGTGGCCTCCTTGGCCACCTGGGCACACACATTAGCTCATCTTCAGCTGCCTGCTGACCAGCATCCCCAGGTCCTTTTTGGACATTATACATTTAAAATTGTTGAAGTAACCCTTTACTGTGTGTTCTCCCTTCAGCACAATATGATGATGTAAATGGACACAGTGAACTCGTTATTGAAAGAGTATCTAAAGAGGACTCTGGTACCTATGTGTGCGCAGCAGAAAATGTAGTTGGCTCGATCAAAGCTATTGGCTTTGTGTATGTCAAAGGTATGTAAAATAACAGTGGTTGTGGTCACTACTGGACAGCTTCACACACCTATCTGTTTTAATAGTAAAATTACAGAATAGTTTGGGTTGGAAAGGACCTTAAAGATAATCTAGTTCCAAACCCCCTGCCATGGGCAGGGACACCTCCCACTAGACCAGGTTGCTCAAAGCCTCATCCAGCCTGGCCTTGAGCACATCCAGTGTGGAGCATCTGCAACTTCCCTGGGCAACCTGTTCCAGTGTCTCACCACCCTCAGAGTTAATAAATTATTCCTAATATCTAAATTAAATTTCCCCTCTTTCAGTTTAAAACTGTTATCCCTGGTAATTGATACCTTGTCTAAAGCTAAATGGGAAAACCAGAACAGGATGAAATTCACACTTCAGAAATTTGAATATGAATGATCCCTACCAGGAATTTCATTAAGGGCATTTCATTTTGACTCTGCTATTTCTCTGCCATCACTTGTTTCTTCAGAACCTCCAGTATTCAAAGGGGACTACCACTCTAGCCGAATCGAGCCCTTGGGCGGCAACGCTATGTTGAACTGCGAAGTCAGAGGAGATCCACCTCCAACCATCCAGTGGAGCAAAAAAGGAGTTGGCATTCCGATTAGCAACAGGATCCAACAGCTGAACAATGGTTCTCTTGCTATCTACGGCACTGTAGTGAGTGACTGTGCTGTTACGATGTCTTTCTGCACTGTACTTGATGAATAACAATGTTCCAGATCATATTGTTTTAAAGAATAAGGCTAGACCTGTAATTTTGCTTTTACCTTTAACAAATGTTTTAAATCAGACTAGAATTAGACTTAAATTATTTCAACCAGAAAGCCCCACATGGGCTATTGTTCTCTTTGTCAGAAGGATTTAATCTGCATACCAATGGTTGCTGTGTCCTGCTTGTGCCTAATTAAATGAGATTTTGCTTTTAGCCTTAAAAGAGCCTGGGTTCTACCCAGCCAGGCCAGCTGAAAAGCAACCGCATTCTCCATGTGAAAACCTCTTGGCATCTCCATTCCTAATATGAATGTCAAGACCTATTTTTGCCCTTGTACACCAATGTCTGTATTTAGAAATGGCGTTAAAAACAGCAGCAACCTTGAGTTCATTTAATTAAAATTTAAAAAGTAATCAGAATTAAGGAGCTAAAGGAAATAAAAGTGGAAAAATAATTGTTAAAATAATTCACAATAATACCATCTTAACACTGATGAAAGCAAAATGTTGAGATACTCTAAAATCTAACCAGGTGCTCTTACGATCCAGTGTTGCAGAAAATTCACCTCCAGGAGGTGCCACTGTTAACTGAAACCCTCACAACTTGTTGACAGGACACATGACCATTTGATGTTTTCATTTCTCTAGAATGAAGATGCTGGTGACTATAAGTGTGTGGCTACCAATGATGCTGGTGTGGTGGAACGCAGCCTGACACTGATGCTTCAGAGTAAGACTCAAAGCAATAACTTTTTAATGCCTCTAGACTGAAGCACCTTTGGATAAGTGTGTGCAGCTCCCAGTGCAGTATTGGAGGTTTAGATTCGATTCAACTTTCATCATTAATATTTAAGAATCTAGTCTAAGCTAGTGATGGAGATCAAAGAAGAGAAGCATAGAATCATAGAATTGTTTTGATTGGAAAAGGCCTTTAAGATCATCGAGTCTAAATGTTAACCCAGCACTGCCAGGTCACCACTAAACCATGTCCCTCAGCACCACATCTCTGTGGCTTTGAAACGCCTCCAGAGATGGGGACTCCACCACTGCCCTGGGCAGCCTGGGCCAGGCCTTCACAACCCTTTCAGGGAAGACATTTTTCCTCATGTCCAACCTAAACCTTCCCTGATGCAACTTGAGGCCATTTCCTCTTGTCCCATTGCTTGTTCCTTGGAAGAAGAGACCAACCCCACCCGGCTCCAACCTCCTTTCAGGAATTTGTAGAGAAGGTCTCCTCTGAGCCTCCTTTTCTGCAGGCTGAACAACCCCAGGTCCCTCAGTCACTCCTCACCAGTCTTGTGCTCTTGACCCTTCCTCAGCTTTGCTGCCCTTCTCTGGACATGGTCCAGTCCCTCGGTATCTTTACTGGTGTGAGGGGCCCAAAACTGAAGCCAGTATTTGAGATGTGGCCTACCCAGTGCTGAGTACAAGGGGATGATCCCTGCACTAGTCCTGCCGGCCAGACCAGTGCTGATCCAAGACAGGATGTATGTGGAGGGTGAGTCAGCCTTATCTTAGAAACCAACTTAGAATGGGGTGAATCACCTTCTGAAAGGGCCCGTTTCTCTTAGTTGACTTAGAAACCAACTTAGAATGGGGTGAATCACCTTCTGAAAGGGCCAGTTTCTCTTAGTTGACTTAGAAACCAACTTAGAATGGGGTGAATCACCTTCTGAAAGGGCCCGTTTCTCTTAGTTGACTACAGAGGATGTCTATACAGCTGGATTAAACTAGGCTCTTAACTTTTAAATTAAGAAAGTTATGTGAAATGAATCCCGGCATTCACTGACAATATTTTATTTTTGGCAGAAATACTAGAATTATTTTTTCACTAGCAGTAGAATTTCTGAACATCCCTTTTCTATTAGAGCCTCAAGCAGTATGGATCTGTTACTTATGTTTCAGTTGCCTCTGGACATGATTAATAGCATCTTCCTGAAGGTTTTATGGAAAGAAACACATTTTAGCAATAAAGACAACTACATGCTCATATAGTCAGGCCTCTATCCCAACTTCGGTCCTCAGGTTGCTACATATTACAAATGGCCTAACATTGTCATTTGAACTTGCATTTATAAGGTCAGGAGACCTTCTTGTCACCTTTCAGTACCTAAAGGGGATTGTAAGAAAGATGGGGACAATCTTTTTAGCAGGGCCTGTTGGGACAGGTTGATGGGTGATGGTTTTAAACTAAAAGAGGGAGATTTAGACTGGAGAAAAGACATTTTTGACTGAGAGTGGTAAGACCCTGGCCCAGGTTGCCCAGAGAGGTTGTTGATGCCCTATCCCTGGAGCCATTCCAGGTGAGGTTGGCCAGGGCTCTGAGCAACCTGCTCTAGTTGCAGATGTCCCTGCTCAGTGCAGGGGGCGTTGGACTAGATGACCTTGAAAGTTCCTTTCTAACCCAAACCATTCTGTGATTCCATATTTTGACAGTGGAAGATGAACAAAAGTAATTTTAGTCCAATTAAACTCTACTTAAGGGCTTTTTCCCCCTTCATTCTAACCTGACCTTTAATATTCAATACAATGAAAGAAAAAGTAACCACATGCTAGTGCCTGAAGAAATCTTTCCCCTCCAGGTCCTCCAGTCATTACTGTTGAACCTGTAGAGACAGTCATTGAAGCTGGCGCCACCACAATACTGAACTGCCAGGCAAATGGAGAGCCTCCTCCAACCATCAAATGGTCCCGCCAAGGTCATCCAGTTGTGAGCGATGAGAGAGTGACTGTCCTGTCTAATGGCTCCTTGCGCATTGTTGCAGCCAGGAAGGAAGATACATCTGAATATGAGTGTGTAGCAAGGAATCTAATGGGATCTGTGCTTGTTAGAGTGCCGCTGACTGTTCAAGGTAGGTGCAAGAATATACGATAATGACTATCAAAGAATCGCACCATGGTAGGGTTGGAAGCGACTCTTTTTGGCCACAAAAGTCTGTTGCTGGCTCATGGTGAACTTGTCCACCAGGACTCCCAGGTCCTTCTCCACAGAGCTGCTTTCCAGCAAGTCAACTCCTGACCCATACTGGTGCAGGGAGTTATTCCTCCCCAGATGTAGGATGCTACACTTGCCCTTAATGAACTTCATGGGGTTTCTATCAAACTGGTAGGTTCCAGCATTAACTGTGATAAAATACAATTAAGATTTTATGTTATCCACATTTTACAGATATTTTATTCTGTCTTCCCTGGATGTATGAGGTACATGTTAGGCCTAGTCCAAGATGTCAGTGGGTTTCTACTTCATGTACTTTTGCTCCTTCTGTTACACTCATCCAGCTGTGTCAGACAAATGAGTGTGAAGGATTGAGACACATAAATAATAATGAAAAGATCTTGAACTAGATCCCATCCTCATAACTTAATTGTACCTCTAAAGAAAAGCTTTTAGGAGCATTTGCAATAACTGTTGCGAAGCAGCTGGAGTGTTCTCTGAACTGTAGTGAGATATTCCTGCAGCGATGCAGACATGAAGCTAGTTGGAGTTCCAGGTATGGCTTATTGAAGTTGATTTTTCACTCTGCTGTCTGAGTGAGAGAGTTCTAAGAGCAGGCCCATTACAAACAGCATTGGTTTTGCCATTGCAGTGCACGGGGGATATTCCGACTGGCTTGAGTGGCAAGCTTGCAGTGTGACGTGTGGTCAAGGTGTTCAGGAACGAGTCCGACAGTGCAACAACCCTCTTCCAGCAAATGGTGGGAGGAGGTGTGAGGGGCCTGATACAGATGTACGCAGCTGCCACAGCAAGCCGTGTCCAGGTATTTCTTTAATGAGTGGATGTTTTTAATGTGCCTTACGTTAAGTGACCTACCAGTGAACTGTGATCACCACAGATCTTCATGACAGGTTGATTTTTCTAAGCAGCTCGAAATTAATTTTGACTTTTGTGGAAAGGAAGAGGAAATTTCAATAAATAACTGCAGAAATATTTGTTTATTCAAACTGTGGTGTTTTCTGTTTCTTAGTGGATGGCAACTGGTCTGAGTGGGGGTTATGGGAAGAGTGTTCGAAGAGCTGTGGACAAGGAAACAGGTCTAGAACCAGAACTTGCAGTAACCCACCAGCTCAGCATGGCGGGAAGCCCTGTGATGGCAGCGCTGTGGATTCAGTCATGTGTAACATTAGGCCATGCCCAGGTAAGGGAAGAGTGCTTGAAAATTAGTTTCCCAAGGGGCTTCCCCTTTTTTCCTCCAAAACCAAATTCTCTCAGCTTCTTTAAAATTATTAAATGACAAAAGAATTAAGCCTCAATTTTTAGTCTTTGAAAATTGCTTGTAACTCATTGCATGGCGCTAGTTCTTGGAAACAGAAGTCACAAATTACAACTAGTATTCTCAGCAATTTCTCTTTTTTTTTTTCCACAATAAAAATTTTAATGATGTATTTTGATGTTTTTCAGTACTTGTTCCCCATGTTCTCACAGAGTAAAACTCACTACTCTAAAGCTATTCCACAAAGCCAATTAAAATTAAAAAAACAACAACCGAAGACCAGCTATTAAAAAGTCACTTAAAACTTGATAGTTAATAATTTAAGATACTCTCTGTATGTTTTTCTCTGTTTTTTGGTTTTGGGGTTTTTTTTTTAATTTTTCAACCACATATTTCTCCTGACTAGCTGAATATTCAGGTTTTCTTCCTCTCTTGGTAGTGCTTCCATGTTTGGCAGGCTGTGGTTTATTCATAGCCCTTCACCACTGGCACTTTTCCTTCTATACCATTTTTATTATATTGATTTTTCCCATTATCCCTGTCTCTGCTACCACCATGATGCCAAAATGTTCATCCACTGTCCTGAGATTAATTTCTCTAGATCTTGGCAACAAAATCAATTCTGGCTCCTGCTTGCTGGTAGCCACTGAAGGAAGGTATGTGCCAGTTTTTAGCTAGCCCAGCCCCTTCCCGGCTGAGACCTGCAGCCTGGCATGGCACAGTTGGAACCAGGAAACTGAGGAAAACACCAGGTTTGATCAAGCGTTCACTTCTGTTCTTCCAAGGCTGTAGTGAGGTGATGTATTCCGAAAACAAAAACGAAGAAATTAATCTCTCTTTTGGAAACTGTTGATCCGTTTCAACTGTTGTTCAAGGTGAAGGTTTTTTCAAGGGCTTATTCAGAATATTTCATTTAAGTATATTAAACCACAGTGCTTTTTTTTGCCTCGGGCTGTGGAGCTGTAATTTTAAGTTCAAGCAGCTGTATGGTTTGAACAGTTTTATAGCTGTGCTGCCTTTGCAGTGGATGGTGAATGGAGCTCTTGGCTGCCGTGGGGTCCTTGCAGCGAGACGTGTGGGAAGGGTACTCAGACACGAGTCAGGCTCTGCAACAACCCCCCACCTTCGCACGACGGGTTGTACTGTGAGGGCTCTGAAGCACAGATGCAGGTTTGCAACAAGAGACACTGCCCGGGTAAGATGCGTTGGACTCAGAGAACAATAACAGACTTGTCACTTCCTTTCCTTTCCAAATTCAGCTTTATATCAAAAGGTTTCCAGTTCTAAAGTGTAGTCCCTGAAAAAATTTCATTCAAGCCTTTCATTTTCACTGTCTTTAGCATCCCTCTATAGACCTAATGTATGGGATTTCTTCTCCTATCCTCATCTCTCTTCCTTTCCCCTGCCACCGTGTAAAAGCAGAATTTTAATTCGTTGGCAGTTAAATTACAGGTTTCATAAACATTTCTTTTTTAAAATTTTCCTAGGCTCTGTTATTCATTTATCCTTTTCTTCCACATCTCAAGGAGTCCTTCATGACTGGATAGGAAAACTCACATTTCTGAAATTTGACCTCTGTATTTGGCTGAGTGCAGGGGTAGCAAAAGGAAATTTCATGAAGGAGAACGTGTAGCAGTTCAGACTAGATCCTTCTGGCTGCACGCTCTGTTGTGCACACTCCGAGTCCCCACTGTAACCATCAGCTGGTAGTAGATAGAACTGATCTTGTGGTAGTCACGCAGCTGAGGGCTTCAGGTCGCACATTTATCCGTCTTGATGTGCTGCTGCTGAGGATGCTGTTGCTTGCAGCTGTTTTGTAAATGGGTGTTGGACTAGGTGACCAGTAAAGGTCCCTTCTGACCCAAACCAATCTATGATTGGCCTCTTCTCAGCCACCAACTCAAGTGCTCACATGGATGTACCTGTAACAGTTTGTGTTACCATGTCTTGGGAGATCAAAGCCCCTACTGCTCAAACTGCTTAGACCTGGATCATAAGAGATAATTTAGTAATAACTCCTATGAACAGCTGAGCCAGTGAATCACAGGTTGGTTAGGAAGGAGGGGGGAGGCAAAGATGGTGGTGTTTACATCTTTAGACAGTGCAGCCAGGGGAGGTTGCACAAGTGAAGATGGGTTTTGGGATGGCACTAGTACTGGCCATCTGCCCAGTGTGGTGATTTCAGGGACTGCTTTGTATGTGGATTGACTTGCTTACAGGCATCTGAAAATGTGAGAGTGTAATTTAAATAACTTGTAAGCCTGACCAGAATCATGAGCTTGAGGACTGAGTGATCCTTGACCATGATTCTGTTCAGGCTTACAGGTTATTTAAAAGACTAGTCGTGCCAGTCTCCAGCTTTCACTTCTGGACATCCTTGTGTAGAAATCCCCGTGTAGCTGCAATGTTGCCCAGAAAGAGTTGGTAACATCCTAAAGTCAGTTTTACCCTGATATAGCACCGATTTACCTTGTTATTTCTGATGTCAGAGCCTGTAACGGTACCATGCTGTGCCTTTCTCACCAGTGGATGGGAAGTGGGCCACGTGGAGCAGCTGGAGTGCCTGCACTGTGTCCTGTGGAGGAGGCAGCAGGCAGAGAACGCGCCACTGCTCAGACCCAGCCCCACAGTTTGGGGGGCACAAGTGTGAAGGAAACGACATACAAATTGATTTTTGCAACAGTGATCCTTGTCCAAGTAAGTGCTTTGAGTTGAGTTGGGTTGGGCTGCTTGTCTGCTTACTGGGTTTGTACATACGCAGGAGGGGAAGGAGGCCCTCCACAAATCACATCTTCCTGAAAAAATTAGGGGGTCTGAACACAAGCAAGTAGTATTACCTGCCTGGCTAGAGTGACAGCATCTCTTCACCAGTCAGCATGACTCTGACATTTTAAATATTCACTGTTAGGAGCACAAAGGTCCATAATGTCCAGCTGGATGGTCAAAGGTCATGCACCTCTACAAAGTTGCAACTGTCCCATTGGAAAGTACTGCAAAGTGAATATCCTTCATTTGGTGTGTGACTCATTTGGTGAATAATATTTACTGCATGCTTTCCTACGAACGATGACGTTCTGGACCCGGTTAATATACTCGTGAGAAATCACTGAGTGTTGGACAAGCCAACTCTTAGATCTTTAATTGTCTGGGGTTTTATTTTTTTGTTTGGGAAAAGAAATTGTAAAGTTACTGTGCAATAGAAATATTTTCCTAGCTTGACTGTCTGGTTTTAAGTCTTAACAGTATTAGACTGTTATTAAGAGGAAGACAGATAAAATCTGACCTGTTTTTACAGTTCATGGCAACTGGGGCCCATGGAGTAGTTGGGGAACTTGTAGTCGAACGTGCAACGGAGGCCAGATGAGGCGATACCGGAGCTGTGACAATCCTCGCCCTGCCAGTGGTGGGAGGGCTTGCGCAGGGGCTGACATGCAGATCCAGAGATGCAGTGCTGAGCTGTGCCCCGGTGAGTGCTCAAACCAGCAGAGACATTCAGTGCAGCTTTCCCTGGAAGACTTCAGGGTGCATGTAACGTATGGGAGATCTTCATGTTATGAAAGGAATGTAGAACATTCCTCTAGTTACTTAAAATTTCATACAGTCTAATAATTCGCTGTCACTTTTTTTTTTAAATGACTGTCACCATACAAGGATTTCCCCCTCACATGTTAGATTTTTCCAAAATGAGGTGGAGTAATTCAAAACAGGAAATAGCCTATGAAAATCTCTCCTACACCTACAAATTCTGCTTGGTTTTTACAGTAAATATAGTTTATGAGACTCCCAGTGAACCCTTGCAGTGTAGTCCAGGAACAGGGAAAATTGCTTAGCTCAAATGCTTTAAGTAAAATGACAGTCAAAGCAGTTAATTGATTTATTTGCAATACATAATGAAGGGGCAATCAGTGAACTTACACACTGAGGATCAATATCAGCAATAAAGGAGATAAACCACAACGCTAGAGACATACTAAACACCTACAAATTTCTAAACACCCTTCTATAACTCATCCCAGAAAGGGGTTGTTATATTATTATTAATTCTGATATAATAATAATTAAAAAGCAA
>JAAGNO010025218.1:0-14334 GCA_033439905.1 Ceryle rudis
CTCAGTCTTCTCCAGACTAAAGAGCCCCAGGTCTCTCAGCCTTTCCTCATAAGGCATGTGTTCCAGTCCCTTAATCACCCTTGTAGCCTTCCGTTGGACTCTCTTGATCAGATCCCTGTCTCTCTTGAACTGGGGAGCCCAGAACTTGATGCAATACTCCAGGTGAGGTCTCACCAGTGCAGAGTAGAGGGGGAGCAGAACCTCCCTTGATCTTCTTAATGCACCCCAGGATGCCATTGGCCCTCCTGGCCACAAGGGCACATTTCTGTCCCATGGATAACTTGTTGTCTACCAGGACTCCCAAGGCCTTCTCCATGGGGCTGCTTTCCAGCAGATCACCTCCCAGCCTGTACTGGTGTAATTTATTATTCTTCCACAGATGCAGGACTCTACACTTATCCTTGTTAAACCTCATTAGGTTCTGCTCTGCCCAGTTCTCCAGTCTGTCCAAGTCTCACTGGATGGATCATAAAATGTTTAAAATCTTTATATTATCTTTCACACAGTCAGCTTTGCCTCTGACGTCTATATTGTTCCTTCTTTTACTGACTAACCATTCTGACTTGAAAACAAAGACTTCCAAGTGACCTGACTGAGCACTAAACCTATTCTTATTAGACACAGAAAACATATTTATCTTAATGTACTTAGCCTTACTTTCATCTCCTCCAGTACATCCTATGTAACTTTTCCAGAACTATCCAGTCATGCATACCTATTGAGTAAATGACAACAAAATGTCTGGTATTATGCATAATAGTGAAGAAGAATTCCTTAAGAGTTTCCTTCAAAGCCTTTGAGGTTTTTTTGTTGGTTTGTTTTGTGTTGAAGAAATGTATTTTCTATTTATTACCTTTAGAATATACGCATAGACTGGCACCTAAAAGAATAAGTGAGCTGTAAACTGAGGAACAATAGGAAAGAAACCAACTTGGCTTTTCACTATAAAACTACCTGCTGTCTACATGTCTCCACCTTCTTTGCTATGAGTTAAGAGATGGATACATAGGCTGTCACATTTTGTGATTTCTCTGTTCTTCCTTTTGGCACTAATACATTTCACAGACTATTTCTTGGTCAGCTCTTTTCCCCTTTCCTCTTCTGATCTCTTTAGAAGACAATTACATATATCATCATACCTGAATAAATCTGACACCTCTATTTCAGGTGATAATACAGTTCAATCAGAAAGCATAGTATCTCATAAATGAGAACAAATAAGTTCTAGATAATTTTTTGTTTACTGAAAATACATTTGTAAACGCAATACTGCAGTGTTACAAAGGAGCTTGAACTCTTTTCAACTTTTCTCTGCAATGCACTGAGATAATATATAAATCTATCACTGCAGCTTGGACAGAGTGGAGAAAAGGAGCTATATGAGTATATTCACACTGAGATAAAAGTCTGGTATCAAACAGCAATCATGCTGTTTCCTGTTCTGTGCACAGCCCCCCCAAGTTTAACACACAAAATAATGGACCTCATACTATGGCTACTGTTGAACCTAAAACAATTCTTCTAAATCTCCCTTCATCCTATCTGCAGCTCTGCAATATAGCAATGAACAGAAATTGTTCTAGAACAAAAATAGCATAAATGTGAGAAATTGCTGCAAATACACAGGTTATAGTGTCAGAAAAGAGATAAAGGAAGTTTGGTTTCCTCTAGTCTCAGTCTTATACTTGTGGTGTTATGTATCTGCTTTGACAGCTCAAAAGGAGTTCATTTTGCAGCCCTGCTGCAAACAGTGGTATTAGCAAGGTCTTCTTTGTACAGAAACTGTAGAAAGCTCTGGGAGTCGAAGATTTATCAAATTTTGTTTAAATTACTCAGTGCTGTAATGGATTCGCTCCAGCCAGCACCTAAGCACTCACACAGATGCTTGCTCACCCCCGTGCCCTCAGTGAGATGAGGAAGAGAACAGGAAGAGCAAAATAAGAAAACTCATGGGTAAAGGTAAAGATACTTCAGTAAGTGAACAAAGAAGGTGAAAAAAACAAAACAAACCAAAAAAGAAGTGATGCAAAGGTAACTGTCTCCCTATCTCTTTCTTCCCCTACCTCATTTATTTTATTGCTGAGCATGATTTTATGGATGAAATATGATTTTATGGTATGGAATGCCCCTTTGGCCAGTGTGAGTCAGTTGTTCTGCCTGTGTCACCTCCCAAGTTCTTGCCCACTCTCAGCCTATTTTCTAGGTGATGCATAAAGGGTAAAGTAAAATGGTTAAAAAAAAAAAAACAGAGAAGCCTTAAGGCTGTGAAGGTACTGTTTGGCATAACCCAAAACACTGGTGTGGTATAAACACTATTTTACTGAAAAATTCAAAACACGGCAACATATGAGCTGCAATGAAGAAAGTTAACTCCATCCTGGCCAGACTCAGGACAAAAGGGGACAAAATTTGTTATAAATGTGAATGTGATTATGTAAGCTTTATTGTTTTCCAGGCCAGACAGGATATTGGCGGTATTATCTACATGAGCCTTGATACCATTCTTGTTGAAACCTGTCTATATGGTGACAGTCCTGCTAGCATACTTAAAACAAGAAGAACTTCAAATTCAGTCTATGACAAACCTGTCTGACTTTTTTCTCCTTGAAAATATATTAAGAGTGTTAGTTAACTACTAAAAATTTCAGCATTGCACTCACATTGTTCATTACAGCAAACACATCCCAGATGTTGAGGAAAACTGTCATTTTTTCAACATGAGTTCTCATAAAGCAGCAGCATTTGTTGCATTTGAGAGACAAACAGGATATTCTAGATTAGAATCCTGAAACAAATGTGCTATTATCCCATTTTAATATAAAAAAAACCCCCTCCATCAAAACAAAGAAACAAAATCCCCAAGATATAGTTAAGAAACCAAATATTTTAAAGTGTTAACAAACACTGGAACAGAAGAAATTGCTCCAGTTACGAGCACTGTGACTCCCCATGCAGTTAGCTTACTTCTCCATTTACATTTTTGCCTTTGCACTGGTGAGAACTAAATCAACACTACTGGTATCATTTAGAAAGTGAATAGGTTTTAAAAGGTTTGTATTTTTTATACAGGGGTGATATTGTTGAAAATTACTCTCATCTTGATCTGCTAGTCTATGGCCTGTTTTTAACATCCTACTGTTTGTTTTGTCTTTGCAAATGAAAAATTGAGATTTTCCAAAAGGTTACAAACATTTCCACAACCAGAGCAAAGCTTAGGTAATCATAAGTGTTTGTAGTGTTTTGGAGGTCTTTAGGATCTGGAAGAAAAACAGAAAGCTTGGGGGGTGGGGGGGATCAAAAATATATGGTCAAATATATCTGACTTTCATCTGCTAGTGAATTCTTAAGTGAAACATTCACAGTTGGCAGAATTCCTAGGAAAACTAATTTCTAATTTTAAATGAATGCATATAAGTATGGAACAGATAACTGCATTTCTGCTTATACTGGTTGATAGAATTTCTAGTTTCTGTATCTGTATATCTACAGGTATATCTATGTAAATTAACATTCCTTGGCAGGGGCTTTGCTTTATCATTATTTCTCATTTGATAAATAGATACAAGCTATTATGCCAGAGTACTAACACTATTCAATGTGATCTTCATCCATTACAAAACCCTTTTTATTATAGCAAGGTGTGAGTCAAAGGACATAATCCATGTATTAAAGGTGTGTGCTAGCACACTACTGCAACGTAAATTGTTATTGATTCATCTTCTATAGGGAAACAGTTTTTGACAGGGTTGAGGATATGTATAAAGAGATGCAGCTTTCAATACAAAGGGTAAAGTTGAAAAGATTTACATTTAAATTAAAAAAGTGGCTGCTGGAAATCAATAATAATCAAGGGATTTAGCTTTAGAAACATCATAATGCTAAAAAAAAAATATTTAGATTTACAGTTGTTGCCCTTTAGATATATGGAGAAATCAAGGACAAAATTGATTTTTTATTTTTTTTTACATTCCTTTTTCTATTTAATAAGCTCAGATAATACTTGAATGTAAAGTATAGTTATTTTAACGTATTTCATAAATGCCATACATGCCCAAGTGTATGATTACACATCCTTATCTGTCTCTGAACTTCTTTTATGCTGAACACTCACCTGCAATCTATATCTAACATTTTGTTGGTACAATAACAATTTTATAGTGTGTCAAATAATTATGTTAAAAAATGCTCCAGTGAACAGTGAGTAGTTAAGCAAACAATGAAGTTGAAAATGTAGCTGTATAGAATTCTACTCAGATTCTACCTCAGACTAGCATTTCCCACCTGATTTCTGTTCTGCGAGTTGTTATGAGTGAGTATAATGTCATTAGTTTCCTGTGGATATAGTACAAGACATGGTAGCAAGAGACACTCACCAGGAGTCTACACAGCTGTGGGAAAGCAATGAAGGCTACCACAGAATATGTGGATAACTTCCACAAACAGACTGAGCAACCTTTAGGTGTTGAATTAAAAATCTATTTATGAACATTTATAGAATGTGAAGATGTAAAACTCTGCTAGTAGAAATTCAATAAGCTGACAGCTATGTAGCTCACTACCTTTCCCTCCTCAACTTTTTACAACTAATTCAATCAAAAAGAGCCATGCCTTCTTGAGATGTTAAAAATTCAGATTAGAAATTCATAGTTTCATTTGGCTCCTGGATGGTAAGTTGAAATGCTGATGTGATTCTTGCATTCGTCTCAGAAACTACGGAAGTAAAAATATTTCTAGACCTAAAGAATCTCTCCTTTCCTGTCTCTCTTCTGTCCTTCCATCCTCTTAAACCCAACCTGCACCAAATGTCTGAAGATGGATAATTTTTGCCTTAGACTTCCACTTCCGTCCCCTGTATATTCTGGGGAAAGTGTAACCACATAACTTTCTATGTAGTAAAAGATAAAGGTTTCTTTAGATCCTGTCTCCAGAGTCTGATTGGTGATTTTATAGAATACTTCTGTGATTAAGTTCCTACATTGGAGTTAAAGAAGCTTCAGGTACCTTTTCTTCCACAAGCCAAAAGTATTGTTATAGAAAATACATTTATTTTAATTCTACAAATGTATTTTATTAGCTTCTCAGTATCTTCGTTTGCGATCTGCATTAGAGATATTTACTTTTCCTTGATCAACATCATGCAATCTTGTTCATTAATGTTTACAATAACTTCAGCTGTGGGCTTTTTATAGGCTTTAGAATAATTTATTTAAATATTGGCAGACATAAAATAGTAGTTAGGCACGTCTAAGTTTCTGAGTCTGTTAAGATCTGAAGTTCAATTTTGAAGGTGCTTGGAAAAGTTACCAGGTCTTCCTAGAGTGTCATTTTTGTATAAATGAATTAATGGTTTATTAACACAGTTTTATTAAAATGGCTTATTAATACAGGTTAAGTGACCTGTCTGGAAAATATTTCCTGTGGGAAATAGAATGGTGCACTTCAGTGGGTTGAGTAGCTGGGAAGAGAAAGGAGATAGTATTGAGAATAGCAACAAGCCCTGGAACTAAACTCAGTGATGTTTATGTAATTATCTGAATAATTTGACCTGAATATGAGAGTAGAAGCTTTGCTAGAGTTTTTTTTCCACCTCTGATGCCTCTCCCTCTCTGTATTTTCTGTTTCAGAAAGTCTTTTTCTGCCTAAGTTTACAGTTGAGCCACTGTTTCAACATATAGGTATATGTCTCGTGTTGTAAAAGAGAGCTCACACGGAGTCTAATCAAACTCTGGCATGGGTAGCAGAAGCAAAACAGGAGGAAATGGTAGTTAATGTGGGATTTTTTTTCTACTCTATAATGCGTAGTATAGCTGTACCATAAATCTGCCAACTGAACAAAATACACGGAGTCCCTGTTAATTCTTGTGTAAATCTGATAACAAGACTGTAATTAGTTTCTCAGTATCCAATTTAGTATCTACCATTCACTTCCAAAAAGGTATGGCTAAATGAAATAATATCTTAGAATCATAGAATTGTTTGGGTTGGAAGGGACCCTAAAGTTCATCTAATTTCTATCCCCCCAACATGGGCAGGCACACCTCCCATTAGACCTTGTTCTTTTACAGTATTTTTTGCCAATAAATCTTAGAGTCCTTTAAAATAAAAAAATAATTTTCTTTTTAAAATCCTCATTTTAAACTGGGACACAGAGTGGAAAAGTATCAAGTTTGAGGGCATTGACAGCTGATGTCTAGTGACTTGCTGCAGTATATGAAAAAAAGTTACTCCCTATTGCTGTCTACTTTGTTCTTGTCTAGAGATTACCGTCTCTCCAGCAGTCATCAGAAGGGAAAGGGTACTCATATTCCAGTTACATTATACTAAGCCAAAGGACTTTATCCTAAACTATTAATTAATGAAGATTCTAGACTTTTTTTACTAATGTGTGGGTATACTACCTACTTTGGTGAAGAGAAATCACTTCAGTGAAAGAAATAGAAGACAATAGAAGGAAACATCTACTTTGTCTGTACAGTGATAATTTGAATTTTTCTAGAACTGCTCGTCAATGTCCTATATTGCCTGGTTACTGAGTCAGGAAAAGCATGAGTCCCCTACTACATTATCCAGCATAAAATACTTGTCAGTTGCAGAGATTTAAACACAGTATAATAAAGCATAAAACTGATTTTGCATATCAGAAAAAAATTTAGACAGTATGGGGTAGAATTTGACCTTCAATTTTTGAAGTTCCTTTTTGTCACAAACTTTTCCCTGTGAGGAAGACAGAGAAATCTGTGTCTGAGATATTTTCTCAAGTTTACCCTGAAAGGCACTATTTCATTTTAAGTTCTGAAAACAACTTCCTTGGCACCAGGAAGTGGATAAACTCCAATGCAGTTCTAACTTTTTATACATACCTGCATTCTAGTTTTTCTTTATATTTCCCCTTTATGTCTTAGTAGCTTGACTACTCTTTAGAATTAACTTCAAGGAATAAAATCTTTGGATATACTTTTATAATATGCGTACTGTATTAAATTTAATTTTAGCTGCACAGTATGCACAAATGATATATCAAAATTACAATGAAAAATTCAGAAGTGTAGCTTCTGAAACATGCTACCAATTTTCATCAGAGGCTTGAATATGATCTTAATTGGTGCAGTTTTAATATCATTAAGGGGTTTGTATATGCTTCAGCTAGTATTCATGCAGATGAGAACAAAAATTGATATCCATCTGTCAAGCTGCAGCACATATGGTATCATATAACCTTAAAACAAGTCAGGTATGGTTTATAAAATATGATTCAAACCGCTGCAGTGCACAATAGTGTAAGCAGGCTAAGGGATTTGCTCACCTTGATTTGCCTTCTAATTAAAGAGAGGACTGTGTGAGAACCTTGGAACTGAATACTTCCTTTCACAAAAAAAAAGGTGTGAACGCAAATTTGTGCTTCTCTTGAGTGCTCCTATCTGTATTAATCCTAGATCTAAATAATTTCAAAGGCTGTGAGAATTTGGCTGCATCACATCCATGCATACTTTGCATTATCTCTACAGACAACTAAATGGAAGTAGTCATTTATAGACAGGCTCACAGCCCATCTATGTAAATCTATGTGTATATATGTAACAAAATCTAGACAAATTACTATAGTTTCATAGCTGTGTTTCTGACTTCTAAAACCTGGCTTTAAGAACTAAAAGAAACTTCATTCATTTAATGAGAGAAGATGGAAGAGCCCAATATGAGTAGACAGAGCTTGGCATGTTTCAAGAAGTTAACTTCAGTAGCTATCATTTGGAATCACAAGATAGAAGATGTTTGTGAAAAGAGGAAGCAAGACAATTTGAAAGAGACAAGGATACACAATAGGTTTTCTAAATTAATATCATAAAAAAAAACCCAAAAACAAAGAAAGTCCTATAATTCTGTTGAACAGAAAGATTAAAGGTCTTGTTTTCATGTATAGATTTTGAAAGCTGGCAAAGATTTGTCCAAAGATTGACATGTAAAGAAAGAAGAAATGGATTTCTATTGACATCTTATTTCACAGGATATTGATCAAATTGAGTAATGCATTGTACTATAGGAATAATATGTCTTACAGATTAGAAAATAAAAGCTTAAATAAGCAGAACTGTAGATCACTAATGGTCTGTTTTAGTTTTGGAGTACTTCATACCTTTGCTTTTGCAAAGAAGGTTCATTCCTGTCCTTCTCTGTTGTAATGCATTGTTTAAATAAAAGAAGAAAAAAAAAAAAGGTGCTTCTGCCTTGTTTTGTTTTTACAATGTTAACCTTATTGAGAAGTATGTTGGTTTAATGGAAACTTCCCACCCACATAAAATATTTAAGTGTAGAGCCAAAACCTTAGCTATAAAGTAAAGCTATGTGAAGATAAGTGATCAACCACTTTGCAAAATGTCTTTTTCTTTCATAAGAGGAAAATACAAAGATAAAGATGAAGAACTGTATTCTGAAGATAACAAGACACATGGATGTTTAATACTCCTTAGAAATTTCATAGATGATTCACCACAAGTTTCCTTTCTGCTTTATAAAGGAAAAGTGGGAGTTTTCAGAAATGACATAGGATCAAGAACGAAGCTAAAGAGCATTATCATATAACGGTTTGGAGGAATACATATTCACAATTCCTTCAACACTTGTTATAGAGAGCTGCTTTGTACAACAGCGAGTGCTCTTAAGAACAAGTTATGACTAAATGTCCACTTAAGGAAATCCATATATAAACTAAAGATGTATCTTCCTGAAGTGAAAAAGTGGCTCTAGTACTGTATACAAGGCAATTCTGAACTCAGTCGGCTATGACACCATCACCTTGCTTTCAGGAATGTATAGCTCAGAGCCAAGTATGGCAAGAAGGTACAGAAAATAATTAAAGAATGTATCCTCTAGTACATGTTAAAGATGGTGGGAATTAATCCTGCACAGATGATGGATGATTTTTCACTCTTTCCTTAAGCTTTTATTTATTAAAGGAGTTCAAATAGAACTATGTAAAAACAAAATTAAAAAGAAAAAAAATAAACCCTGGAAATTTTGTATTTCTTATATGCATCTTGCATAGAAATTAATCCTTTAAAAATATCTCCTATTTCTTGTATATCAAGATTCATTTAAAGTCTGCCTCTATGTATGTTCTAGATCACTGAATTTAACTGAAAATGTGGCACATTTATTTTACATTTCCTTTTCAAAATATGTTTTTGAGATAGTGGGCTTACAAACAAAGAATAAATGCAAGATAATAAATTCATCCCTGAGGTAGTATCATTGATTTCAGGAATAATTCTGGTCTAGTTATTTGGAAATATATTTTGCAAAGGTTTAATTATCTCATAGTATTTTTTAATTTCACTAGGGAAAACAAAGAAATGCAAAAAGCCCAGAAAAAGGAATCAGTAACAATTAAAAGTAGGCATGATAGTAATTTCTTCTGTACCAAAAGAGAATTTAAAGCTTATTTTTTAGTTTTCTACAGAAAAAGACAGAAAGAAGATGCAACAAAGTGAATATCTCAAATGTTAAGATACAGAAGTTTATCATGAGAGTTTTTTCAATCCTTTCTAAAATAATACAGTTGAGTCATCAGTAGATTATTTATTTGGCAAAGGCTAAATATATTGCATTTATTAGAATTAGTCTGTGGACCTCACTGATACTGTGGAAACAAATACGTAAGGTTATTCAGAAAAGGTTAGTACATATTGTCCCATCAAAAAAAAAAAAAAGGCGCTTTTCAAGGCCAGAACCAATTCAGGATCTATCATTGTGTCAAGCTGGTTTTTCCCCCTGTGGCTTGCGAATACATTCCTCAGGATTCAAATGTATCAAGGTCTTCTGCTATCCAAGATTAGGCAGTAGGAGCTGTTGTTTTGTGTATAATAGGTCAGTGTAAGTTTTTGTTTTGGTGTTTTTTTGGTTTTTGTTTTTTTGTTTTTTTTTTTTGTCTTGTATGTTTCAGAAATCCTAATCAAAAAACTTCTAATTTCTTAAGCCAAATCTTGGGCTCTAATTTAAAGCTACTTGAGGAAAGAAAAGTTATTAAAGATTTTCCATGAAGAGAAGCCCCTTGGAGGGCCTTTAATGCAATTGAGAGATTCAGTCACATGGTGATATCAAAACTTACGTGTCAGGACATAAATTGATTACTAACTATAACAAGTTGATAATGTCTTCAAAATCTGGGGGGAGAAGGGATGGATTATGAGAAATATATACTATGCAGTTTTTTCACTTGATATACTTTCATTTGATTTGTTGTTTGAAGCCAGTCTCAGTTCCAAGCCACTTTTGACAAGGTCATAGTAGTATACAGTTTGTAAATTTCAAGTGATCTCTTCACCTCATCTTACAGTGGGACAAGCTTATACTCAAGGAAAGTTTGCTTTGTTCAAAAAAAGATTTCTGCAGAAGCTGAATGCTTTATAAGTCCTTACTCTTTTTCCTTTTTAGTTTTCTTCCAGTATCATGTTACCTGTAATTCACGGAGTAGGCCTTCTGCAAAATCTGTGTTTTAACAGTCATCTATTTCTACAATCTCAGACTGACTTTGCTGCAGTGTGCTAGAGTGCAGAACAGTGATTTGTCAGCAGCAACTGATTTATAAGAGTGATTTACCTTCTGGAGAGTGTAATTATGTTCATAGTTAAGAATTAATCAGGTGAGAGAATTATAGAATAATCACACTCTTGACTTTGGAAGGACAAACTAAATGGAGATTGTTCCACTGAGTCATCTCAGCAGATGGAGATCTCTTTGCTCTTTAGCAGCTGGAAGATCAGGTTTCCAGGATAGCTGTCTTTAGCTTTAAAAAGTGAAAAAAAATGAGCAGTCTTACAGTGGTTACCTTTCAGCTCACATAAGTGAAAACTCATGAGAAAGGCAGAGCAAGAATAAAATACATTAACAATCACAAAATTAAAATAAAACATATACAATTCTAGGTGATTTTTTTAATTTGCCATTTTGACATTGTGTACAGCTCTGTGAATATAAGAACAGTTTCTGCTGCAACTCTGCTGACTAAAAGACTTTCTTCTTAATAATGAGTGTGATGTCTTTTACATTTCAGCCTTCTTGGTATGTGTCCTTTAACAACTATGTTTTATTTAACTTCATGGCAGTTGAATCTTCATTTGAAGATGCCACACTGTCTGGATGTCTAAAGGCTAAAAGATGAGATTTTTCAGACAGTTTCTAAGGGACTTTACAAGTTTGATTTTTTTTTTTTTCTGAAGTATATTTTGCTTTATATTTTGTCTGAGCTCACTGCTACCCTTTATATGCAAAATCTTTTCTTTGGCATTGCCAAATGTATATGTCATGTGCAATCATATACAGCATGTAAGGAATAACACTTTGTAAGGTACTTTCTGCATAGTGAGGTGGTCTTTAGTTCCAATAGACCTTGAATAAAGTTTGTGAGCTTCATCACCTCTAAAAAAGTGGAGGCGATCATTTCACTTATTACCTATGAAGCTAGAGTACTTCAGGAAGTGCAGTGTCAAATATATGTTTGTTACATCCATAATAAAGATAGCCTAGGTTCTCCACATTATACTTATATGCAGTACATCAAGGCACAAGCTCCTTTCCAAGCCTAATGGGAAAAATGTTGAGTAAAAAAAACTGTACAGAGAAGTGTTCATGAGCAGATTCTGCTGGCATTTCTTTGACTTTAAGCAGCCACAGTTCCTTGTATAGTGACAATGTGTAGTCAGTCCACAACAGCTAGAGTAACAATTTACTTTTTACTTCAAAAAAATAATATGAGATAGTGAGCTCTGAAGGATGGCATGCTATCTTTTAAGTTTTTGCTGACCTAATGAGCTGCCAAATGGTTCTGAGTCTAGAGAAGCCATTAAAACCACTGCAATATCAATGGCAGAAGAAGATTCAGAAATTCAACATATTTTCACGTAATCCAAAATTCTTGCAGGAAAGGTAGAAACTTACTTTCTACAAACATTCTGTAGTGTGTGGGCTGAACTTCATTTGGCTTCCCTGCCTCATTATGTCTCCTTATCCCTACAACAGATTCTTTGTGTTTGAAAAGTCACCTTTGGGACTAGACAAATTACCTTTCCTGTTATGTCATGTTCTCAAGGAGACTATGCTATGGCATTAATTTTAGTAAGAAAAAAGACCATAATGTCCACATTGGCAAATAAATGGTCCAGTATTTACTTCTATATCTCCCAAGTGTTTCTCAAAGGACCCATTCAAAATGAAATTCTGTCTGTCCCAAAGGAGACAAAGGTGTTTTGTGCTCTATTTACACAATGAAGGAGCTGCATCTTAAGGCAGCAGTCTGCATATCATTATGCATAATTATAACTATAATTATAGCCCTTTATTTCCCTATGTCTGAGTTACCACCTGCAATAACCTGGATCACTCATATTTAACAAAAATATAGTAATTTTGAAAGTGTAAATACTAGGGGTTTGGTTTTTGTTTTGTTTGTTTGTTTTGAAAAACAAATCTTTATAGAAACCAGTAGCCATATAGATGTTTTATTTATTTATTTCCAAGCCTCTAAAAGTCTTTTTTTAGAATGCTCTAATGTGGCAGACACCATATAAGCACATACTATCTTAGCTATATTCAAAGCAGAAAATGTAAATATTAATTCCAAGAACATCAGACTTCAAAGTTTTGGGCTCTACAGAAGTCCCCAGAAAAAAACACGTAAGTCATCAATGAGTTACAGAATAACAATAATTTCAACCTTACAGATACAAAATTTTATGCTGTTTAGATCATCTATCTAGTTTCAGGTTCCTTCCTGAAATGCAAGTATGTATTGTGTCCATATTTCTGAGGACCCTTACTGACAGCTGCTACACCATACTTTATGAATGAATTAGAGATATAGTTGAAAGCTTATCCAATACTAGTTCATAAGTTGCTGAGCAAGTGGTCTTTCTCATATATCTTATGTAGTATATACCCACGGATAGGTCTTGCAAATAGACCTGATCTTAAGTCTGCTTCATAATTCTAAGCACAAGTACCCATCCGCCTGCAACAACAAAGAGGACAAATGTGTGGGGCCATGAGTTATTCACAAACAGTGTTTCCCTCTTTGCATCAGAGAAGAGCTGGCAGAGATGTGAAGAATGCCCTAAACAATATTTTGGGGATAAGGGCAAAGTCTTTTGCACTGCTGTGTCAGCAACAATAGGTTATTTAGAGGAAAATATTACCATAAACCATAAGCTTTAAAGAGTACCCCTTTTCATGATTGATGAGTGTTGCTTATTTGAGTCAACTTAAGGTGTCAGCAATGTACTTGCGGAAAAAGATCCACTGGAACTCAAGAAAGATTAAATTAATGACTACCAGATTATCTTTATTTTTTAATTCTATAGGATCATTAGAAGTAAGGATGTAAATGTTTTGTATTAAATTCAAGGGAATTTCTAGCTTTTGAGTATTTGTCTGATTCTTTGCTGTCTCTAATTGTAATAATACTCAATACGTGTTCACTGCTTTATATATTTAGAATGTTACACAAAGAGCAGTTAATGAATCTTCACAACTCTCTATTTACAAAATTAAATTCAAATTTTAAAACTCAAGAAATCATTTTCACTTGTGAGATACTGTGATATGTCTTCAGTATTGAGCATATTATCACAGGGAATTTTACTAGTAATAACAGAAATTTGAAAAGTCTCTTCCTGACTCTGTAGAGTCTCACTGTGTGAAGCAAATGAAGGGAATATGTAAAAGTGTTGTAGTAGTGGCTGACCCTACTAACAAGTGATCAGAGAATTTTTCACATCTGGAATATTCTATGGGAAACATTTTTTTTCTATCAGACTCCTCTTTTCTTACTATGTATAACTATAGCAGAAAATCAAAGTGTGAAGCAAATCTTAGTTACCTGGTTCTCACAGCAATAACAATACACTGTCATTGTGAAAAAGCATAGAGAAAGGAGATGAGACATAATAGTGGTCAGAAAATGGCAGCCTGCAATACTTCAGCTGCAGAGTAGAAACCAACCTACTTTATGCTGTGAAAGAATTTCCATTGTCTACACTACAGGGAAAGCCCACTGGATGTGCCTGTTTCTTTTTATGTAGGAAAGAAACCCACATAGTGTTATCCCTATGGTTTTTAATTTCCTATTTCAGATGGCTTTATTAACCTCTCAGCTGGTCACCTACAAATACTAACTGTGCTCCCTAAAACAGCTCTGCTGGACTCTGGAAACTCACTTTCTATTCTGCTATTTTTACACACACACACACACACACACACACACACACGGGGTCAGGGAACAAGGGGGAAAGAAAAGAAAAAAGAAAGGTTGGGTATCTCCAGCTTTAGTAAACACCTCAAGAAATG
>JAAGNO010025219.1:3752-16759 GCA_033439905.1 Ceryle rudis
AAGGAGGAAGAAGGAAAAGGAGGAAGAAGGAAAAGGAGGAAGAAGGAAAAGGAGGAAGAAGGAAAAGGAGGAAGAAGGAAAAGGAGGAAGAAGAGGAAAAAAAGAAGAAAAAGAGAAAAAAAGAGAAAAATGTGGTCACAGAGGTAGTTATTTAACCCACAATTTCCCAATAGCTTTTAAAAGTACTGTGAAGGATTTTCCTCTCTTAGAAGAGACATATTTATTGCACACAGAAGCCCAGAATTTCTTTCATATGTGTGTCATTAATGAAACACTCAAAAATGGTTTCATTCGCCTGGATGACTGCATGTGTTTCTCGTGTCCTATCCACTGAATAGGCAAGTCATGCTGAAATAAAACAGGATCTGCACATTATCCTCCTTGATTAGATTTGCAAAAGGGGGAAGCTGATCCATCAAGAGTACACAGTTTATCACATCAGCAACTTCAGACCATCCAAAAGCAGTCACTGTTTTTCGCTCAGACCCACATGTCATAAAAAAATGAAGAAGAGAAGCTCCCAAACTGTGACGCAGAGACAGCGAAAGAGCAGGCAGGTCAGGCCACACAAAGAAGTGTACAACACACTTCAGAGCTATGAGTTGCCACCATCTGTGGTACTAATATTAAAAAAAAAAAAAAAAAAAAAAAAAGAAAAAAAGATACTGAGCTAGGAGAAAAATAATTGGACATGTATACCCAATACACTAGACTAGTTTCAAATCAATGCAACTGTGCTGTAGTTAGAAAAGGATAAGCAAGGGCAAGAGGCAAGAAAGGGGAGAATCAAGCCTATGTTTATGTACCACCAGAAGGTAGAGTGGAACAACTTGCAAAGTTACTTTAATTTGCTAAATGCATGTTTTCCTAAAGCAAGTTTATATAAATCACTGGTTTTCACTAGTCATTTTTTTGATAAGTCAAAAATATCCATGTATTTTGTTTTTTCTTCCATATGTACATGTGTGAGTGACATTACAAAACTTTCTTCAACCTTTTACTCTTCTCATTTTGCTACCAAGAGAAACATAGAAGAAATAGAGTAAGAGAAGGAAGCAAAGAGAGAACCTTCTGTATTTTGCTTTTACATTAAAAAATGAGCAGAATACTTTTTTTTAGTTTGGGACAAAACATTTTCCCTTTGAACTCATTCAGTCAGCTGAGCATGTGACAAATACCGAGAGTTAAATAGTTTGGGACCGTTTTGCAGCTTTCCTTCCATACTGCCATCGTGGAAAGCAAAAAATAAACTAAGAGTGTTAATTGAGGTTTGAGTAGCAAACACACACCTCCCCACACCCACACCACCTCCTTTCTGTTTGATCCCAATCTTCCACAGGTTTCTAATGAAAACCACAAACACCATCTACTAATCATCTCATCCATAATGCAATTAACCATCTTGGCCTCTCATCAAGTATCTCTCCAGCTTAAACAATGTGCCCTTGGATTGCACAACCCTGTCTGCAAAAGCTTCCATGTCCTTCTGAAACAACCTCAGCATGACACCACTACATATGTCATGCTTCTCAGCAGCAGGCAGTGGCCTGCTGAGCCCAACCACATATTGGGAACCTAGGCAATTCCTCAGCTACCAAACAGCTCACAAGCACTTCTGTCCCTAGCTACACACACGCCAAACTTCCAGACACCGCAAGTGCAGGGATTTCACGGAGGAGGCATTGTTCAGATATGGCAACATACCTCCAGGCCTCCTAAAATGAAACGCTGAATAAGCAGCACAGCAGAACGGCTGGATGGATTAGCACTTAAAAAATAGAAACAGGACCTCATTTTATTCCCCCTAGAGCTGTCCCTCCCTGCTCTACAGATGCAGCAGCAATGCTGTTCTCCAGGACTGTCTCTGGATGGACCTCAGGCTCACAATCATGCAGCCATGTCCCCAGCCTCATCCATGTCCCCATCTCCTGCTGCTGGATGGAGGAGGAGGCAAGAGAAACAGCTGATGCTTTCTTCTCTTAACTAAACCATCTACACGGGTACTTTTTTAAAATACAGTTACGGAAAGTTATGTTTGGGTTAAGGAGACTGTGGAGAGAAATTCTCAGACCCAGAGGAAAAGCAGACTAGGGAAAAATACTACAAATAAAACTGGTTTTATTAAAGCCTGAAGAAAACCAAAACTGGATGGACAGTGTTTTGGTCCAGTCCTGGATGAAGCATACACAAGCAAAACACCTGTCCATTAGAAAAGCTCATGCAGCACACAAACATCTGGGTCATATTTTCAAGATAGCATCCATTACAAGTTAGCTATCCACTGCTTTTGGTTCACCAACCTCCATTATGCCCAAAAACCTGACAATTATTTTCCTGCTGTCATAAACTTCCCCTTTTCTTTGTAGAGCACCTAAATATACTACTGCTTAGAGGAAAGCATTTCATCACCGTGGTTATCAAGACTGCACTACCTATGGCACAAAGACACTCCAATTACGCAAGCCAGCCTACTCTACATTACCTACCAACCTACCTTACTGAATGACATTTGGCAAAGTCATCAGATAGAAAATGAAATCCTGTCTCATGAAGTGCCTACAAGCACACTTCACTACATACTTGCTGGACCTTCCCGGCATACTGTAGGGTTCCAGAGCTAGACCCATGAGGCAAAGAGAGCTGTACCAGTGACAACAGTTCAGCCATGGACACAGCCAGGGCAAAAGCAGCCCCAGTGGATCTCTGCGCAGACTCAATCCCGACTCATGAATGACACGTGGCTGCACCTGATGTTCAGTGCAGACACTCCTTGGGACCAGAAAGGCGCTCCTCCTAGCAGTGACAAGAGTAATAATGGGGCAAACCAGAAGGAAGAGTATAAACTCAAGTGTGAGAACCCTTCCACTGTAAGGCAGGTCATCCATTTAGGATTCTACTCACAGACTGAGCAGGGGCATTTCTTCACATCTTCCCCAATAGAGGGCAAGCAGGTGTCAGTGCCAGAAGGCTGGCATGCAGGTTGAAGGATACATGGACCCATGCTGCTGGTCACCACAAGCAAATGGCTCCAGCATCCTCACTTTTCTCCATGGGGATGAAGAGCACACAGGGGAAATTATAAGTCCAGCATGTAGGTACCCGTTGCAGGCTTGGGCACCTCAACACCACAGGTGCTTTCAATAGACTCTTCTTTTTCCTCTAGCTGCATCAAGACGGTATTTCAGATCTGATTTACTGTCTAGGCAGAGCATGCTATCACATAGTACAACTGAAGAAGACCGAGAGCACCAGTGTGTGGAAAACAGATTGGCCCGAGCTTTTTCTTTTCCTTTAAAAACAATACATTGTGCACTCTACATCAACATCCCCACTAAAATGCTTGATCTGTCCTGCACATCAGAAGCTGACTGCTGAAAAAAATCCAGAATGCAATTAAAACATGGATTCTGTTAAGTTTCACTTCCCTCTGCAATTTTATAATCGTCTCATCCATCAATTTTGAAAGAATATTAATACTGGCATCAGCTGGCTCTCCACCTCCTCTGCTGAGGCAGCTTTTTTGAAGCCCTGTCCCTGCCTTTCAGCATCTGACCACAGATGCTGTGAGGAAGAGGAGATTGGGAGGCAAACCAGGGGTGGAGAGAGGCCAGCATGGCACACCCAGCACAGAGGCCACCCCCCCACAGAGGAGCTTCTTCTTACCCAGGGCAGCTGCAGCACTGTACCAGTGCCTGAAGATCTGCACAAACATGCTTACTTCAAAAGAAAATCACACATATGAAATACAGAGAACAAGGTTGTATCAGGGATTAGCTGAAGCCTACCCAAACTCAGATCTGGTCCTACGTATGCAGACTCACCACAGCCTTCCAGGATGGAGATGGCTAGGCCAGCGATGTCTAATTTGGTTTTTATTCGCAAAAAAAAACCCTTTTTTCCTCCCACCTCTGAAATGTGTAGATCTCTCCATTGATACAAGCCATTTCTTTCAGCTACATTTCACAGACTAGGCAATGTCCTTGGCCCCCAAGCACTTTCAGACCAGAGCCAAAATCCACTCCTTTTAGTAGTCTCTCCTTTTTGAATACATGAAGTTCATTAGTCAAATACTAGCTCTTGGACTTACTCGCACACACTAACGCAGGGAAAATTGGTTGGTGACAGTTTTTCACATCTGGACTATTAATTATTTTCTAAAAGTGTACAATTTATTGAGTCATCTGAAACTTTTTAAGACACTGTTCTGTCATTACTTTATGAATCTAGTTTGACATGGTTTATATCTATCATGGCCACGATTTATATCACAAACTCCCACAACCACAAGTCTGACTTTAAAATCATTCTCATCGTGACTGTTTCATCACAGGTCAGCCTGGTCCGTTCCAAGATGAGATTCTGTTGGCAAATATTTTCATTGCTGGTGTCATCCACTTTTCCTCATCTAGTTTAATGAAACAAAACAAAAAATATCCCAAAGTACACCAAGAAAGCCAATTATTACGCTCATTTGAGTATAATCACAAATTTCTGCTTCATCCTCTCTTACTGCAGCATGAGGATTATACTAACCACCCTCCCCTCCTCTGAACAAAAGCTGTAGGGAAAAAAAAATATCACTGTAAATTGGTCAGAAGACTGACGTGCAGCCCAAAAGCATCTAATGGCTTGCTGGGGCTGCAGACTTCCCTTCCCTGGGAAGCAGATGAGTTGCACCAACTTGCATTTCAGCTGGAAGCACAGCCTCGAGAACTCGCATGCTCTTGCATGCACAAACATGTTTCTATTCATTCCCAGAAAACAAAAACCCATGAGCGACCAGTCTTCCTCACTCTTCTATGAACTGATGTAATTTCAATCTTATATGCAACCCTATAAAATGGCACACCCATCTAAGTTTAATTGTATAAGGTAAGTGAAGTCAAGAAAGATTGCATACAATGAAACACTGAGAAACAGGGTAGAACACAGCGTATTCTTTAGGTGCAAACTATTTTTATAGAGCTGTCCTAAAGCAGCTGTTTACCCATAGCCAGATCTCAGTGGATGCCCACAGTAATGGCTCTGGACTAAAAGTGAGGAACATGAATTCCCTAAAATGCTTCCTTTAAAGGTACTGGGCTGGTCTTTACCTACAGTTTGAACAAACAAAAATTACAGACTGGATCTTGATTGGAATAAAGACTTCACAGAACCCTACCCTGAGTATCTAGATCTGAGACTCTGAAAATTATAAGTGGCACTGGTAGTAAAATGAGATGGGCATGGGCTAAAGCAATGGTACCAGGAAGCAAAAGTAGAAGCAGGTGGTATTTGCTAGGGATGCACAGGAACAGAAGGGAAGGAGGGGGAACTGGAGAGGATGAGTTTAAGGGCGGGAGAAACTAGTCTACCACAGAAGGAAGAGCAGGACAGACATAGGCAAACCAGAAAGGACTTGGGAAGCACCAGAGCTCTGCTCAGCCTGTCCTTAAAAGGGACTATGTCATCCACTCTGACAACTACCACCATCCACAGCCAAACATTGCTCTTAAGCTGGTTATTATCTCAGGGGTTAGAAACTAATGCTACAGCCCAGAGGTCTACATCTTCTGATGACCTGAGCTACTGCTGACTCGTAGGACAGGACTAATTTGTATTTATTTCCCACTTTGCCCTTTGCACGATTTTAAAAATATGTTTAAACCCAGTTGTGTTAAATTTTTAATACACAGCCTGCAAACTTGAGCACTACAAAATTCAGTGGTATCATAATGAAGGCTGCCCCTACAAGCTTCACGCACCTCCTGTATACACCTGCACTGATTCTGCCTCCATTCAGTGATCACAAATCATTTGAGCCCTGGAAATCAACTGTTTTGGGAAAAGACATGGCTTTGTGATAAATGCAATGACTGTCTCTCAAACCCTGCCTCACTCAAGTGGAGATCAGGAAGCTTACAGAATGAGGCAACACAGAAAGAAAGAGAGACAACCACCTTGCTTGAGGAAGTTGGATGTACCACCTGCAGGCAGAAATTACTTCTTTCTCAGCTCCACAGTCTGTGAGATGCTCAGTAAGTCCCTGAAACCAGTTATTCTTCAGGCCACCCCTAACAGGGCAGCTCCCCACCTTGCAAAGCCAAGACATCTGGGGCTGACCTGCAAGAATGACGAGACTTACAGCTGAGGTCAATTATCTTGTGCTTCCAGCACATTAAATGCTACCTCATGCCAGGTATTCCAGGGTGAGTGAAAAGGAGGTAGCCAAAATTGAAGGAGTTTCAATTATTTGAGCTTTATTTGCTCTCTGCTTCCACTCCTCAACTATGAAAATGAAGACAGTACCAGTACCTGAGATGTTGCATAGCCCCACCTGCATAGCCCTCAGGAAGGAATTAGCAGCACTGCTCAGAGTTCAAGGTTTGGGAGGGGTATAAAAATAAATAGCTGTGGAGACACACACAGAAAGTATATATGTGGAAGAGAAATTGAATTACGCAGTAATACCTACCTACTGAAAAAGGGACTCTGAAAAAAAGGGGAAAACAATGGAATTCTAGAATTAAAGATTGTATCATAATGCAGATGCAAAGGGGAGCAATGCAACATTAGTCGTGCCACTTCCTTGCTTTTGTCTGCCTGATTTTGTAACCTCATTGTTATGTTAATGTCATTATTTTGTAAGTAATTTAAATGCAACATAATTATGAGCTCCTATGTTTATAACTTTTCATCATTAATAACATGTGGAACAACTAGCAGACTGTGCTGCCAGTGTGACTGATGCCTCCAGCAGATGGCTGTGAATGACTCTCTTTTCTTTCACCTTTATCTAAGGTAAAGAGCAAGAAGAAGAGAGGAGGACTTTCTATTTAATCTTCAATATTATGCACAAACATTTAGGGATTTGGGGTTTTTTTCAGAGGAGGAAACCAAGACCAATATCTATCAATTGCTCTGAAATTAATTCTAATAGATTACGTTTAAAGAGCAGAGACACTGAGCAGCTGATGTTACCCAAGGTCAGAAGGAAAGCTCCCAAGGTCTGGATCCCAAATGACACCACTGGCATCCTTCTGCTCAAGCCACTGAATCCCTCCTACCTCCCACATTAAAACACATTTAAGTATAATTATTGCTGTTAACTGCAGGTCAGGGAAGAAGCCAATCACCTCCAGGCTGCGCTTGCTGGTGAATACAGCCAACGAGCAACTTCTGAGAGCATGTCATAGAAAACACAACTGCAAGCAAATGTTATGGTTGTATGTGTTCATTCTGGACGATAATTGTTATATTAGATTTTCAAAGTAAATTGCCCTGTGCGCCTCAGACTTCAGGCAAATTGCCAACCCGTTTCTCAAGAGTCAGGGGAGTGTGGCTCACCCTGCTTCATGAGGGAAGGCAGCTGCAATAGCAACAACCAAACTTGTTTTATTTGCAGATGATATTAGCTGTCAAGAGGCAATGTGTCTGACAGCATGCTCGTTACGTAGGCTTCATGCTTTTTAAAAAGACTTATCTGTGTTTGTATGCCCCCATTTGTAAACATGCACACAACTTTCTTTTAAATAGTATTTTTACCTTGCATTGTTACCTTTGGGTACTGGCAGCTACTACCACAAGCTTTACATGCTCTTTTGTTCCTACCAAAGCAAGTTTTGCTTCCATCTTCCCCCATCCTCGGAGAGTAAAGTCTGCACAACCCAGAGCTATCAAGTCCCTGAGGTGCAGCCAGTCAGAGCCTGTAGTGTCCCAGGCACCGGGGGCCACAACAGCTTCTCTCTAGTGCCCACCCTTTGGAAAAGCTCCAGGAGTGGTGGAAGCATTACAATCCTTCTCTCTTGGCATGCAACCTGCTTAGTTTGGTTTAAAACCTACCAGAGAAAGCACCATCACTGAATGTATATAGTTAGCACAATACAGTTAACAAGAACAGGCAAAAGCGTTAGAGCAGCAACATGTTACCCCACGACTGCCTGTTTCAGGACACCCGGCAGAGTCAGAGAAGGGATGTGTATGGGATGTCTGGTCTGAGCTCAAGAACCCATTCTTAGCTGCCACAGTCTTAGCTACCACTCTTCCAGTGGTATGAGTTGGTGCCCATGGAAGAGAAAGGAAGGGAAGCAAGAGAAACACTCCTTCACCAAGTGCTGCATCTGTAATAGAGACTTCTGTTCAGATGGCAGAGGTGCCCAGCCCCATCTCCAGCTGGCAGAGCTTGGAGGGTGGGGAAGGCGGGGGGGAACAGCATCCCCCTTTGCCCTGTTGACATGGCTTGGTGCTCCACATGTTCTGTAACCCATTATGAGGAGCCAGCTACACAATTCTCATCTTGACAGATACCCCTGATCTTAGCTGCATCACAGGCTGTCTGAAAAGGAGTGACATATGGGTATTTGAGATTTCACTTGGCCCTCTTGTGTATCGATTATTTTGACATTAGGAAGTGACACTGGTCATCTCTGAAGAGCCACTCTTTATGCCACTGGACAACAGGTGTGTATTGTCTGAAGACCAGCAGCAACAGAGAGGGTAGAAAAATATGCGCTGGCTGAGGAATTACATGTGCATCCCACATATACTCCTCAACACCCTGATGCTCCTATTTCTCATGCTGCTGCCTGAAAATATGTCCATCTTTTCTGTCAGTCCAGGTCTGAAAGAAATGTGCCCACTGCATCCAGCACAGCTATATGGAAAAGCTGTCTAGCGCATGCACAGCCTGGCTGAGGGCAAGCCTGCTTTTCCTTATATAGTTTTATCCAGATTTCTGGGGCAGACCACCCAAAACACCCATGTCAGACCAGCTGCATCTACACTGAAGATCTTAGCAATACAAATGCATGTTCCCCAACATCTCACAGCACAGCATCAGCCCAAGTACATACCTGCCTACAGTACCCACGAGGAGAGGGCTGCATGGGAATCAGAGACTATTGACTCCTGGAAGTTATTTTGGGAGAAATGTATGTTGCTGAACATCATCTTTTCATTACTGTCAAATTATCAGATTCAGCAGGATGACAACAGTGTACACCTCAATAATCACACTGGTATTGCACACATGCAAGTTTACACACACACACACCCCTCTGCGTAAGTCCTGCCCAGGCTGCAAATTCCCATCTTCTCTGATGCTCACCTCCATTCAGCCCAGTGTCCTGTTGGTCAAGAAAAACAGGCTTGAGTCAAAGAAGCCATGGCTATCAGCCTGACAGCCTTCCTAAATCTCACGTGGCTTTACCTTGACAATCAAAACGGTAGCTGTGATGTGCGGAGGTGTAACAAACAGGCTCTGTCTGCTGCAAATCTGTATCCTCTGCCCTCCTGCCCCTCCACTGGCAGCCACTGCAGCTCCTTCCAATGTTACCCCACACTCATCCCTGCCCTGGAAACCATGCACACCTCGGGAGGTGGACAGGGCTATGAAGGTGCTGCATGTCTGATCACCACACATGCAATGCCTGGCCAGGCAGCTGCTACCAGGCAGAATGGAGAACAGCTGAAAACAGTCTCCTTTTCTTCAGAGAAAGAGCACTGCTTCAAAGATTTCCCAGCTGACCACTAATCTTAACAAAAACAAGTGGGAAATTAATGATCTTCAAGACTGCCAGACATTGATGCAATCTGGTTGAAACTGGCCATATGTAAAGGGTAGGAGACAGAGAGCTTTCATTTCCTGGGGAAACTAAGTTAAAATGAAATAAAATAAATCCAAGTGAAAACTAGTGTGTTTGATTAGTGGCGTTTGCACATCAAGCTACGTCCCAGGAAATGACACATTGCTCAATCAAGCCTGCGTGCTGCACAGCACACAGTGCAGTTAAACTCTGTAACTGCCCAGCTTTTATGCATCTGGAGCAGGAAGGGGAAAATTACAAACTCATTTACATCTGAAGGTTACTCTGAAGGGGTAATTTCTGCAGCAGGAAGACAGGGAGGGCAAGGTCATTTGCATCTGAAAGGGGTGAAATGCCTTGTTAGGGCTGAAGGATTATTACTCAGCCCTAAATGTGGAAAATGATAGGGGCTCCTCTCTCCTTCACAAACCCTAACCCTGGAGGTGATCTCATCCCAGAGATTTCAGCATCTCTCTTCATGCCATCCCTAGCATCCCTCAGCCCACGATGCTAAACATTTGTCCACCTGCACGAGGGTGCCACTGATACAGAGGTTGACTCTGCTGCGGTTGGACCAGCAAATGCTGACCTCAGACAGCCGGGAACATGGAAGGATGCTGCACCATTAGCTTGCGGTAATGAGGCTGGAAGGTTTTTACCATGCTACAGAGCTACATTGGTTCCGAGAGCTTTTCTGCTGCCTTCATAGAACCTAGCACAGCAGCAGAAAACCTATTTGTTTAGAAAATAGCATCAGCAAAGCAAGCAGGCAACTCTGGAGGACAGACTCAGAAACAGCTGTGGAATTTCTCTGGAAGAGCTGCTTACTGTAAAGTGGAGGAAAGTCAAGCCTCACATCTCACTTCCAGCCCACCCAGTCACCAGACTGAGGAGAGGAATAGCATAAGAACAGGAGAGAATTTAAGGCATGCCAGGATCTCAGGCTCTGGGAATTAGTTTCCCACATTCTCCACAAAAAAAAAAAAAAAAAAAAAAAAAAAAAAGGCACTCATGACCAAAAAATATACTTCCTTGAACTCAGACTGCACACCATTTACCCAGCTGAACAATCACATTCAAGCCAGCAAAATTACCAGCCTGAAAAACTGCTGCTTGATGGACAAAGGACAGGGGTGCAGAACTGGCTGGCAAATAAATACAGGTATACAGAAGGCAATGTAAGACCACCATTTTAAAAGGCCAGCATGCTAGGCCAGGTCTCTAAGTCAACGGCCCTGTGGTCAAAACCACAAATCACCAGGTCTTTGGTAGAGTCAAGCCAACTGATCAGGGCATCATCAAGATAGCATGCATCCCTCTAGACCTGCATTCTCCAGGTACCAAAAACTCATTGGGATTAAAGTCTGAAAAAATATTTCAGTAGCTTAGAAAACTAAATTCCGCTCAAAAGGATGGCTTGAGCATTTAAGAGTATAAACTTGATTAGTTTCCAGCAAGACTTCAGGTCTCAAGGGCAAACTAATCCTCCATAAAACTCTGTCAGAGACGCACCACTGTTCCTATTCTGTTGCTATTGGTCCTGTGTAAGGTCATCTCTTCTGTACTGCATCCAAACACAATATGGTGTTTGTTCTCAACACCATGCAAGTAAAAAAGATGTGCAGCGCACACCCTGGAAAGCTTAAAAGAGGCAGCCCTGAGCTTAAAACCTTTGCATGCAAGCTTCCTTGTAAGTATCCCTCTTTAATTTCACTGGGAGAACACACATAACTAAAGTTAAAACTGTGCTGAAGCCTCCCTCTGATGAAGCTCCTGCTCCAGTTAATGGAGGGGTTAGGGTAAGAACCCTGAACTGGAGACAGGAACAGGTATGACAAAAACATACCCAGGGATTTTAGCACAGCTGGAGGCCCAAGTGAGTCACCTGGGGAAGGGTGACCAGCAATTAGACCTGCCCATTCCCTCCATGCTCTGCTAAGTCATAGCATACCCTTGGAGGAGTGGCTTGTTCTGTGTTATTGCATTTGCATGTATAATTCAAACACACTATATTAAGGATGAAATGGAATTTATTGTCCTGGTGACATTCCTAACCTGGATATTCCACAGCACTGTCCAGTGTTCCCAAAGAGACTTCATAACATGGAAATAAAACTTCCCATCAGGTGTGGCGCAACCAACTTTCTTCCCCCAAGTCAAGCAGCAGAGAACAAACATCACATCTTCTTCAGTTGCCTTCACATACCTGGCAAGCTGTCCAAACCCTCTGACAGATCTTACAGGTTTGAACTAGAGGCTTGGGTTTTTTAACTATACTGCCAACAAAAGTGTGCGTGGCAGGAATTTTCCACAGAGCCCCATCCCAACAGCCACGGACAACACAGCACAAGGCTGTCCCAGCTCTATAATATTTGGCCAGGGATATTTTTATGTTTCGCTTTTCATGCAATTAACAAGAAGCTGAAATCTAGTCACCCACCGTTACATAGCCAAGAATAGCATTTCCAGCAGGTTTTTTTTTCCTAAATTGCTATTATTATCATCCTGTGAGCTCTGCATTAGTTCACTCAATGGACATTTCAAAAAGACCTGTAACCCCAGCCTGGGTACAGAAAGGCTGAAACCAGGACGTTTATATACATAAATTGGAAGGTTACAAATATTTTCCAGTGGCCTCAGTTAGACCCAAACCGTAAGCAAATCTGTATCAAAAGATCTCTGAAACGCACTCCAAGAAAAATAAAATAAAATAAAAAAGCCCACAACAACAAACACCACCACCATACCGGGAAGGAGGAGGGAAAGAGTTTCAGCGAGGAAATATGAACGGACGAATTACTACGTTTATAGTTCAATTAGTGGGACTTTATAAAAAGCCTGTTTGCCTTTGGTTTTGTTTTTCTATTTAGACTTCTAGTATAATAACACACCCTTAATGCCTCCCAGCTAACAGCCTGGTGCACACATCTTAAGGGTATCCACATCTCCGAAGAGGCAGAGAGCTGCTTCCGAAGAAGTCCCTCCACCGGACAGCATGTCAGAACAAAGCGCTCGAGTGATGGATGTCGGCAGGGTTCGTAAATCACATCTTTTGCAGCTCGACGTCAGCCGGGAGGCAGCATCTAACGCCGTAACAAACTCTGAATGCTGCCGTTCTGCAGAGCGGGGCTCCTACCTGGATAAGAGACTTCACATCGCTCGTCTCGTTAAAAAATTTAAAGCCCTTTTCTAAAAACTCGGCGAGATACCTAGAACTTAATGACAGCACCCGAGTTACCGCATATCTTCTCAGCTAACGGCCAGCATAAGGGAGAAGAAATCAACCAAAAGAAACCAAACCAACAATAAAACCAAACCCCAACGCAAAACCGACACCCAACCTCCAACAGGAACAAAGGATCCCTACCAAAACCCCGTCTGTAAGTTTCCTGTAGTGTCTTTGTCAGAGGCATCAGCAGAGTCCATCTATATAGCATGTCACAT
>JAAGNO010025220.1:15254-30315 GCA_033439905.1 Ceryle rudis
CCCTTTGGGGAGGGAGGGGGGTTAACAGAGAGCATCTGTTAGGTCTAAGGGGCCGCCCTGACCCTAAACCGTGACAGACCCCAAGGGCAGAAAAAGCCCTGTTGTCATCCTGAAACCACAACTTTCTACATTATTTATTTCATGTCATCAGGTGTTTTACTACAACCTTACTAAGGGAGCAGTTCATCACTGAGAAACTCACTTTCCCACACAGAAACAACTTTTCTTGTTAGCTCAATTTCTTTGTAAAAGGAGAAGTTTCATAATTACATAGAAGTTTACACACACACACACACACACACACACACACACAAAAATCAAATCAAAGATTATCTGGAAAAGGTCAAGTAAAAGTCACCTGCACACCACAGACCCTTTACAGGTTTTCCTCAATTCAGGGAAATATCAGCTGCTGTAAGGGCTGAAACTGGTTACTTACTTGTTGCTGTGCTGCCCCGTTCTGTGCAGGAATGCATTTAAAGTTGCTCTGAGATCTTCACTGATTTTCTCCTGCAAAGATGAAATCCAAAGGAAGATGAACTGCATGGAGACCTAAGACAGGCCACAGCTTTACGCAGCTGTATCGACAAAGTGAGTTCTGTTACTGTCAAGCATTTGCATTAGAGTAGAATCCAAAGCACTGCAATACCTTGGAAAAAAGGGATCAATTTATATACCCAGGGAAAAGGTTGTAATTATAGCTTCTAGCGGATGGTAGTCAGTGATTCTGTTTCAAACCCAAGGCTCTAACCAGTAGCCCCAGTTGCTTTCCCTGCTGAAGACTATTTTAGCTGGGAAGTCCAGTAAGATATAGGAAAATAAGTCACAGCAAAGAACTAACACATTCCAAATGATGTTCTACGGACAGCTCTTTAAATAGACTGCTGGGGCTCAAGTAGTAGGTTCAGATCGAGTGTGCAATATGGTGAGTTACTTTGAAAACACAAATCATTTGTATGGGGGAAGATGCTAATGTAGGTTTGTTAATGTAATGAAAGGCAGCTCTGGTATGGAAACCTCCCAAGACAAATATCTGTCAGGACAAAAAAAACCAAACACTGTAGGGTACCAGCTCTGCCGTGCGAACAACCTTCTCTTGTTTTCAAGATATGTCTCTCTCTTTCTGACTGACCAGTCGCCTGCAAAAAGTGACTGACACAAAGATTGTGTCACCCAACATCTGCAGGGAGGAATTCTCCAGTCAGTCTTGAGATGTTTCATTCCATTCAGTCACAAGATGCTAATTTCTTGTCTCTGCATCACTTCATTAGGTGAGCAGTCAGGCACCTGCCAGTTTTAATTTTCACCTGTTGAAGCTGGTGAATCAAGTTAAAGACGAAGGCTGTTGGCTGACCAGCTCTGCAACACGCCTAAGTAACGGGCACAGAGTACTTACTGTTGCCCTCTTCCGCAGAAATGCGTCTGCTTCGTCCACAAAGAGCAGGAGGCTGCAAAAGGAAAGCACTACACAGTAATAGGAGACAGGTAAGTGAGGCTCAAACAGCTCAAGGATTCTCCTGTCCCACTACCAGACACCAGAACAGAGCAGTTGTAAGCCCAAAGGATAACCCAAGCAAATTCATTTCTCAAGGCAACATTTCTCAGCTAAGCCACAAGCAACTTCTCCATTGTATGCACTTGACCCATCCCAACAGTTAAGAAGTTAATACACCTTAGGCCATAAATCTGAGTCCAGGCCTCTGGAGTTTTGTTTCCTGTTTTTCAGAAACAATTATAGGGCACACAACCTTAACCTCCTCTGGATGTTTAAAAGTAGAAGGGATTTTTCATCGGCATGGTCTGGCAATGGGCTTGTATTGAGCAGTGCTGGTATGCTACTGCCAAGCTGGAGTAAAGCTTTGAAATTCAGACCTGTAGGAGAGCAGATTTTAGCATTCCCTCCTATTTGGAGGAACATGTGCAAGAGTGCAACACAAGCAGACAAGAAATCTTGATGTCAGTGACATCTTCCTGTCACTTTTCTTCCTTATACCCTTCTGAAAACCTCAAACCAGAGTCGTCCTCTGCAACTTGGCATCGTTACGTTGCGGGGTTTTTCTTTTCCAAACCACACTAGCGATAACATAATGGTTTTACTACCTTTGGAGATGTGAGTTAATAAAGTCAATGAATAATTCAAAAAGAGAAATTCACTTATAACCCAAGGGCAGTGCTCTTCCCAAGAGACAAAGCATATAAAGATGTTTATCAATAACAGAACCAAGTTGCTCATAAAGCTGTCACAGCTTGTATTACCTTCTTGCCTAGCTTCAAAACCAGCTTTCTTTCAAGGGATTTCAGGGCCTATTAACATATTTTACTCAATTCCAGCTTTTCTGAAAATATGCTCAGCTACAGTCTCTGCAGAGAAGATTTTCTATCACAACAGCTTTCAGCTAACAAAGGCAATCCAGTACTAACACCTAACATCGTTGGACATCCAGAATAAAATCTGCTGAAACACTTCAATGTTACTGGCTTTAGAATATTGATGTACACGAACACATCTAACCACTGATCACAGCTTTCCTAAGATGAATATCTGAAGTGGATGAAGTTCAAATTCACAGAAGTTTTGATCAGGACAGAAAATAAATAGAGATCCAGGCAGTGCTGTGAAAAATAATTCTTTAGTGGAAGTATCCAGCAGTCTTCACCCAGGTGAGTATCCTCATATCTCTTCCAACTTTTTTTCCCTAAGGTCACAAATTCCTACACCTTTCCTTCTATAGCTCCTCGGGGTAGAAGCAGCCTGAAGAGTTTAAATCCTTAGGACATTTACTCTGACTGTTTTGTTGTGTGGGTTTGTTTTGTCTGTTTGGTTTTTTTAAGGGGAAATAGAAACATTTAGATGATGAATGCAACAAGGATTAAAACAGACACTCCAATATAACGTCCTTCGAAGGCAATCAGAGAACATACAAGCCACTGGTTAGCCACATTTACAGAAGACCTGCAATCAAACCAGCACAAAAACCCAAACAGACACCCACTGCGAGCTCTCTATTGAATTTTAATATCCTGGCTGAACAAGCAACTTCTTAGCTACCTCTGGACTGCAAAAACCTATTTACGCTAGCACAGACAAATTAACTACACACTCTTACTACAGAATATCTCCCCACCTGCCTGAGCAGAGTCAAGCTATGGAAAATCTGATGTATACAGAAGGGTACAAGGGAGCAGAAGAGCAAAAGCTTTCAGTCCTTTAAATATTAATAAGCAGCAAGAATTCACCCATTCCAGGAAGACTTTAGGAGATGTTGTGCCTGGTCTGCGTTACCTCATCTGAGCAGTAACCAACAGAAAACTGAACTACATCATTGCAAGAAAGCAAATTCAGGATTCAGGGGAACCTCTGCTTACCCTCTCCTACTAGTGTTTGCCCAGTCAAACAGCTTATGCATGGCAGTAACTCCTTCACGCCCCATGGGGGCAACATCGCCACCGGTCATGATGGCATAATCCATGCCCGAGTGCACAGCTAATTTCTGGAAGGAAAACAAAAGCAAAGAGTTAAGCACTCTCTTTCACTGCAAGACCACAGAAAACAAAGAGGGAAAGAAAAGTCATTTACTCCCAGCAGCACGTTTACTTGCAGAGGGTAAGAATGCTCTGAGAGAAGGGGACACTTTGTTAATCAGTGACTTAAGACACTTCTCCCTTCTTCACCTTGCACTGCTGTTGCCATTTCCTAGACCTGTCCCTCTCTGCTGGGTTTAGAACTCCAGACTAGGTTGGCACACTGTCAGAGCAGGCATCAAAAAACTATTGGAATGTGGGTTTAACGTATTGATAAAGAAAATATTTGATTTGCATTATCAGGTCAAACCTGTCATTGTTTAACAAGCATCTGAAACCCCAGATCTAGTGGACAAGCACTGAAGAGCAAGTCAAACATCAAATCCTGACTCAAATCCACGCAAAAAACATCTTGGTAGCGCATACGCACAGTGAAGCCAGAAGGATCTCCTCTCTGCTCTGGGGTTAGCCAGTGACAAGCAGGGGAGACCCTGCTTAGACAAGTGCCTAAAATCAGCAGAGGTGGAAATGAGACAGCGGGCTGATGTTGCAGTTTCACTAGTCAGAGTTGCCAAGTGCCTTTTCCAGATGGAAGGGCTCTTCTGCCTACGTGAAGCACTGGAATCCAAGTGACTGCACTAATTTAGTTGGAGCAGTCTGGATGCCCTTTCCTCCCTTCCCAACAGAGACACAAGAACATGATGTTTATGCAATACCATGGCAATAGATTTCAGACTTGGGAGGGTGCTTAGACCCTGAAGCTTCCAGAGCACCCTGCAACAGGCAGGTTGTCAGAATCTTGGCAGGGTTTTACCTTGGCAAAGAGTGTCTTTCCAGTGCCAGGGGGACCGTACATAAGAATATTCCTGTATAGACTTTTGTTCTTTTTTGTATTTCTTGTTGCTATGGCAATGTCTCTCACACGTGCTTCTAACTGTGGCTGCAAGAAAAGAGTTAAACTTAAGGAACAGAAAGTACCGTGAGACCTGCATCTATCAGCTTCACAGATCAGTACCAGCAAGAAGTAGGCAGCACTCCCAGTCTCAAGCTTTCAAGTCTTAACTTCAGCTGCTTATTACTTCAGACCAGGGTCATTTCCCCTCCTGTGTCAGGATTTACTCAAAGTTCTGTCCACTTGGCTACAATTCTTTTATAAGAAAAAGCAGCAGTGTGGGAAGCAGTAACTATAAGAACTGGTAACACCTAACTATTCATGTCCTATTGGATGCCCTGGGAGGGATATGTGAAAACGTAAGCAACTCTTCGCAGTACCAATTCTTTCATGTAAGTCACAAACATTCATGTTGCTACTTCTTACTGCATTGGTAGAGATACTGGGAGAAAGCTGTTCCTGCAGGAGTATTTTCTCTCAGCAGCTTCAAAAAGCACTTTAATTTGCCTGATATTCCGAAATCAAATTCAGAAGCAAATAGAGAGAAGCAGCCCTAATTAAGTTAAGAGCCATTCAGAAGATGGGCAAATGCACACACTTCTTTGGCTTTCTGGCCTGCACGCAGATCTAGGTTCTGTAATCCTTAATGGATGAGATGAGACAAGTGGAACTCTGTATATTAACATGCTGACTACAGATAAAAACTGCAGCAGGGTAAGGACTGAATCAAGTCTTCCAACTGCTTTGCACAAAGGAAAAAGGGTTAACACTGAACACGGGAGCTTATTTATGGTCTCAGTGCCCCAAAGGTGCTATGTTTCCAGAATTACAGTGTAAAGAAACAGCCATTCTTATTTGGATTCCAAATTATCCTTCACAGAGCAAGACAGGAAAACAGAGTACTCACACTGAGAACAACTCCTTCAAGGGCATCCTGCGCCTTGCTGGTAAGACGTTTACCAACCTAGAGAGGACAAATTCAGTTACTGACACATAGAAATCGACCAGTTTTTGACAACTCACCTGGACAAAAAGGTCAGATGAAATGACAATGAGCTCTGCATAACTATGCTGTCTCCAATAGCATGTTTATTCACAGACCCCTCGACAGCTCCCTGCCTGACACCAAGAGCTGCAAAAGGAATTCTGCATCCTCACGGCCGAGTGCAACACAAACCCAAAGCTAAACCTTACCTTGATAGGATGCTTCAGTGCCTCCAGCACAGTAATGCGCGAGGTTTCTCTCACCAGGGAGGGTTTGCCCAAGCGTGCTTCTATGTATCGCCCTGCTACTGCCGTGGCATTCTTGGCAGAGTAAACACCCACTGCCAGCAGGGTTAGGCCTGCCACCTGAAAAAGGAACAGAAAAACACTTGGTGAGGCAATGCTATTGTGTGTAGTGTGCCCTGCGGTGGGGAATTTAAGACTCAGGGCAAATGCTGACCCGTAGGGATTTTTATTTTGGCGAGATGTTTTATCCCTGTTCAGACAGTGAAGGTCTCACACTCTATTCGCAGGGCATTTAGTGCTCTGGCATCTTGCAGCGTGAAAGGTGGAGGAAGGACAAGTAATGCGCATAGTCATGTAGCCAGAGTAAGTACTCCCCACTCAGAACGTGTGTGGCTTTTCAGACTCTTAACTAAGTAGAGTATGCATGAAGACAAATGGCCACAAAGCAGAGGTACAAACTTCCTTTGAGAAAACATCTTCTCTCATAATGCTGAAGCTTTAGCTTCCAGTGTTACAAACAAAAAGCATGTTGGGAAAGTGGTGCAGTTTGGGTGGTGGTTGGTTTTTTTTTTATCCCAGATGTTCTGGGCAGTCAGTTAAGAATAAGCCCACACCAGCCAGCTGCTGTCTGCCCAGACTGCCCCTCACCATACAAGAAATCATACACCAAATGAAAGATGCCAAGACAAGCATCTGAATTGTGGCTGCCACCATGGCAGGTAGGGAACAAAACTGACTAGCCAGAGTACACCAGCTAAAGGTGACCAACACAACAGGAAAACAGGTACTCGAGAGGAGCTTCAAAGCCCAGACCACCGTGGGAATTACAATCCCTGCATCAGAGGCTGTTCTTTCAGAAAGCCCAGAACATGAGACATCCCCATCCATTTGCCAGTGAAGCAATAAGAGTCTGTCCAAACTTCTCCATGGTTTATGGCTGCTGCTCAGTTCAGCATTCTGTTGGCTTGTATGGAACCAAAAAGCCTGCAGGCAGCTTTTTGCACCATAGTGAGCTGTCAGAATAGACAAGGAGCTGTGCTGTCAATGCTAAAGACACTCCAGGAGGCTGCTAAGAATAACATTTCAGGACAGGATTTGAAAGCAAGACTTTACAGAAATCTTTAGCATGTATAAGGACTGTTTGCTTAACTCTCAGAGACTGATAAGCACTGATAACTTTTATAAGACTTTACTCAAGGTGCACAAACAGCAGCCTCCAGTTCCATCTGTTTGTACATATGCAACTCACTTATTTACCAGAAGTCCTACTCACCTAAAGATAGAGGGGAACAAGGGGCATTGTTTTTAAACTGAGAGGTGTTTGGGAAGAGGCCGACTGTTCCATGCGGTTCAAAGTGCCAACAGACAGTTGTGTTCAGCTTACAGCTAGATGCCAGGAATTCACACCTAAGCACACCCAGGCAGACAACAGAGCAAGCTGCAAGGATTGCTTTTAAATCAGACTTTTACTACAGGTACAGAACAAGGTCAAAAGCCTCAAGGACACCAAGGGTGGCATTATTCAATAAACCATGAGACACCATCTGTTTGGTTTCACTCTGCTTAAATGGGTGACATCATCTTTGCTAGGGATGGAAACACTAACGGGTCAGAACCACGAGAGCCGAGGTGCAAAAGATAAGATGACTTCAACATGATACAACCAAGTTTACAGGGACTTCGGAACACAAGAGGCTGCACCTTTATAGCAGCCTTGCTTTAAAAACAAGGTACCACCACAAACAATCTCACACTCTCTTACACCATCTGCTTTAGCATCACCCAGTGCACAGCGAAGTTACAGGCTGATGCATCAGATCCATCCAGGCAGAGGTATTTCAGACTTTTGGACTTTGCTGATGTTCATGTTACAAGATACAGAGAAATACAGCTTTGATTGACAGCTACAGATCAAACCAGGAAAGTTACCCGACTCTTACATTCACAGAACACAATTACTATGCCAGCTTCACAAATCAGTCTGATTACAGCTCCTATCTGTTTATCAGGAAGTATCTAGCAAAGCATTGAATCACGGAATGATAAGTTAAGTGAATTCCATGAAAAAAACCCAAAACACAACAAACCCAAAAAAACATTGAGCAGAACCTTTGGGGTACTGCTTAGATGGGAAGAGGCAGGAAAAGAACAGCCAGGGATCGCTGAAAATTCAGGGCTAATTTAAAATAACTGGCTAATTCTTACCTTATAGTCACTTTTTCAAAGCAACAGAAAACACGAGTTCCAGCTGTGTTATCTCCTTTCCCAAAATATACATTTTTTTTTTAAGCTAAATGTCCCAAATTCACAAGACAAGAGCTCATCAGAAGCAAAAAATGACCATAATCCAGGAAACTGGTATCTGGGTCAAGAGAATATGCAGCTAAAAGCACCAAGCACTAATCTGCAGAAGGCTCTGAATACTGCAGGCATTCCAGGTACAGCCTGCAGATGACCAAAGGATCCACTAAAAGCATGTCTTGTTCTCCCCAGTGCACTCACAAGTGTCTTTTGTATCAGCCTGTGGGTATAAAACCAGAGGGTGGAGCAAATGGCGGTGACTGACTTAAAGCAGAATGTCCATTTTATCAAGCCGTGCTACTAAAAATATATCTTCATCGTAAAGTTTTGTTCTAAGTAGTACACAGACAAACAACTTTCTATCTGTAAGAAGCCACTGCCAAGTTCTTTTGTCCTGCAAAAAGATGTTGGTCCAGCTTTTGATCAACTTATTTAGCACATGTGGTAGTTCCCTAAGTGCTCTCTAGGCTACCTCAAAATTCAAAGTTGTGACAGAAGCAGCAAAGCATGTTTTAGATCATGTCCTGCAAGCTTTTTAACTTCCAGAGACTAGGAGTGCTCCTTTCGAGATGAAAATGGTACCCTCAGGCTCCCTGATCAGAGCTGGCAGTCTGTTATCCACCTGGGATGAATAGCAGGCAAGCTCCTGGCAGCTACCTCGGTGGGGAGAAGCGTCAGCTCGGCAACAGAATGCACGCAAAAGCGGGATACTGAAGGATTTCTCTGTGGCCTTTAAATACACATTATAACTTAAAACCAAAAACTTCCATGACATTTCTTACTGTCTTCTGGTGCAGTGATCTCAGAAATTGTTTACTGTGAGAAGTATGTGACCAAACAGTTTGAGACCACTGGTTCAGAGGGAACAAGCCTTTTTTTTGCGTCCACCAGATGAACTATTACACATCTCCAATACATTTTCTCTAATATTCCTAAAAAGATATTTCCAGTTTGTAGTTGAACTGCAAACATACAAAAGACATCAGGAAGGGGGGACACTGGGATTAGATTCCTATTCCCAAAACCTGCCAGAAGCAAAGAAGTCCCATAACAGCAGTGTCAAACATGTCATAATGCTCTCTGGTCACCTATAAGCATTTATAGATGTCCATGCATCGTGGAAGCACAAAAACATCAATCATTAAAAGGCTGAATGAAAACTTGTCAGCTTGGAGCCCAGTCAAACACAAAAATTGCATTGAAGATCTCAGAGAAAAAACGTGCGGTTATCTCTGCCTGGCTATTAGATAAAAGCCCTACTCCTCTACATACATTGGACAGCAAATTCTAGAACAATCTGGGGAAAAAAAACCCCAAGACACAACCTGTGAAAAAGCCTCATCTACTTTTTTTTCACAGAATCTGCATCTATCACTTGTAATAGCTGGGAAACTTTCAGGGAACGTGTTTGTAAAGGTGATGGTGCCTCCCAAGACAAGACAATCATATGCTGTTGATCAAAGCCAGATCTTTTGTGACCAATGAGAAATGAAAGATCTATACAGAGAAGATGGGAATTAATTTGAATAAGAACCTGAAGCCCAGTATCTCCTGAAGTACTGCAGAGAGCACCAAGTGAGCAGCAAATTCCCACCAAGGTTTAGTTTATAAACATATCAGAGCAAGGAGTTAATTCAACACACATTCACAGACAGACCTTTCTGGATGTTATTGATACAAACCACAGTCTTACCGTGGCCGTAACTTTATCCCAGTCTGTTACAAAGGCACGGAACCCTTCCCCAAAGAGCATCCCAGCTGTCCTGCAGTAAGGAAACAGCAAGGCAAGCAGAAGAGAAAGGGATTTCAGAGATTGAACTAAAACAATTTACAGGATGACTTTATACTTTACAGTGATCTTCCTCAGAATCAGACAAAGCTAACTGAGGGGCTCACCTGGGAATTGAAAATGAACAAGCACAGCAAATACGTTTATAGTCATCTGATAACTACACCTGATCTGGGATTAAATCCAGAAAAGCATTCGGCATGTTATCAGTTTCTTTAATATATTATTGGTGCTGAACTGTAATAAGAGGTTATTTGATTCTAAAGATTTTTAACTCAAAATTAAGAAATGACCAGTCTAACTGGATCAAATCCCTTTGGAGACAGGCTGCTTGGTACCTTCACGGCGTATGTTCAGAAACCGAAAGAACTCAGTTTTCAGAGTAACTGAGCCTCAACCTTAGTGCATAAGGCTCGAGGTAACGTTAGCAAAATGATATAAAATTCACAACTCTATAAATAGTCTCTTTGGTTCACATTCAAATGACAATGCAGCAAGACAAGTGAAAGGGAGGATTCTCTAAAATAAAACCTACTGTTCAGAGTCCAAGAACGTACAAACTAACTTTTGATATTCCTCAGAGCTTAGAGGAATAACGTTTCCTACACGGTGGGAGAAATCTGCAAAAGTAGCAAAGCAACCCATGGCCTTCTCCTGGCTTGCACCTACTTGAGAGACTCTAACACCGTCTGGCGATGCTCAGCAGCTTTGAGGCGGATCTGCTCCCGAATGATGTCTGCGTTCTCCCGCTCAGCCTTGGCACGGGCTCGTGCCTCCGCCTCGACGCGCAGCATTTCGTTCTTATGCCGCAGCTCCATCTCTCGCTCTACAGTAGCTAAATAAAAAGGAAAGGAGATAAGAGAACAATCCCAGGTAGCAGGCAGGCGAGGGATGCACTGCACTATCCTGGCTTCACAACAGCTGTGCGTGGATCCAGAGCAGAAGGCTTCAAGACCTTCATTCCCTCCCCCGAGGCAGTCAACCAGTACAATATTGCAGAAGACAGAGAGGGAATTTTCCCCTCTGTGCACAAGAGGGATCACACCCCAAATAGGTGGCCTTCTCCAGGTGGCGCACTGCAAGACAATAATCATGCTTCAGTTCTGGGAGTTCATTACCAGAAAAATTGCTCAGGGGAAACTAGTCAGAGGTGAGCTAGGCAATAAGGGGTAAAGCAACAGAGAGGGGAAAACCACGGTGCTAGGCACTGCTGCTCATCAGCATCACTTCAGAGAGGAAGGGTGACACGCTACGGACAATGAAAGACAACCCCAGGCAAGTAGCTACACTCGGTGTAACACAGGCTGCTTGTGAGGAAGAGAAACAAATTGGAGTTGCCTATAAAATGCTGTCCCAGGCATGATTTTGGAAGATCTATTACTTCGGACACACAGGACTGCAACAGACAGTTTGAGCTTTGTTACAGGGTTGCTACGCTTCCCTCAGAGGCACCGACAGACTGAGTGCAGTAGATGGCAGCAATGAGCACACAACCCAACAGTCCCTATCTGATTAGGGCACCAGCCAGCCCTCTGATCCCATTTGGTCATACACCGATCACCTTAAATTTCTAAGACTCGTGCCGTAGTGGAGTGTCTGCAAACCCAGTGATTCTGGCAACTCCACAACAACGAAAAGCAAGCAAGTTTCAAACTAAAACCTCATTACTTAGATTTCTTTTTCTACAGGAAACAATGAAATGAGACGGAGTGACAGATTCAGCCATTCCTCCCAGGCACTGTTTTGTTTCTCTTCCCTCCTGAAAACTGGTTCTATTTTAGCTTGTCCCAGTATAAAATTTAGAATCTTCATTGCTGTATCAGGAGGTGCTGACAGTTCATTGGAAAGTCCAAGTACCACAGGGCAGATGCGTAGGAGAGCAGCCACTTCAAAAACTCATCTTGGAAGCAACTGGTAGTTCTGGTACTACTGGGAGTTACCCATTACTTGTCAAAATGACATTAACACACAACCCTAATGGGGCATCAACCAATATGGACAAAGAGTCAAAGAGCAGCAGAGAGAAGTCCTATGCCCACCCACTCTGTCACTAGCTAACTAGTAGCTTACCACGCCTCATGGCTTCCTGCTTCTGTACAGATTCCTCCTGCTTCCTCAGGTTCTCTTCATTCGCAAGTTGCTACAGGCAGAGACAACAGCAGAAGATGAGTTCACGCTGGAAGAGCTCAGTCAAGGAGGCATTTGTGCAAGCTTAAGTACTACAAACATTTTCAAGCAGCTAGTGGTCTGGCTGAAGCGCCTTCTTCCCATCTCCCAGATTCACACTCCTAATCCTACGTTCCCAGCGGCTTCATCCTAATTCCTGACCTTTGATTTCTCTGGTCAGCAGGATGGGGCCCAGCTCTAGATCACTGCTTTGACTTAAGGAGGCAACTGCCCCGTTCCCAGCTGGGTGAGAGAAGCAAGCACCGTACCTGCTGTCGCATCTGTTCGTCATAGCGCTGCCTTGCCAATTTGTCCTGGTACTGGGCTCGCTTCAAATGAAAAGTAACAAAAAAGTGGTATTTAGAATATACAGGTATTTAAGAGAGAACCTAGTCCTGAGGGCAATGAGGGTTGGAACACGCAAGGGGTATAAACAAAACAAAAAAATAATCCCAGCTTTGAAGATGAAAAGGGAAAAGTTTAGGGCAAAACATCCTCAGGCAGCACCAAAAACTCCTCTATGCTGAGAAATCTATGCAGTCTGACTTCATTTTAAAGCATCACAGATCTAAAAACAAAGAACAAATGATCCTTGGCCCAGAAAAGGAGACTTACTTTACTGGGAAAAACCACATTTTTCATGTTCTAAGACGCGTTACCTGGACTGGGAATTGTGAGCAATAGAACTCTCAAGACACGCTGCCTGTCAGACCAGCTCTGCTTCTCATTTTCTTGATTCTCATTCATTTCTCTCATTGATTTTACACTGCAACTGGCAAATAAATCCACATCATCTACACTCAGCTGAAAGTGGTCTGAGGGCCCATATCCGTCAGCAAGGAGGACTCAGCACGAGGGATGATATTATTCTCCATTCCAAATACCGACAGCAGAGCAGCTTCCAAATTGTCTCCCCGACAACTGTAAGGCATGGCACTTCAGGAGTAAACCGTGGTCAAGTTTATTTTGCCTTCAAACTATGCCTTGGGAACTGCAAGAGTTCAGGAGCTGACTGGTGACTAGAGGAGGGGACTGTGAAGGTTGCTTCCTGAGCCAGCCCCGTTCAAAGTCCAAACTCTTTCGGGATAAAAAGCAACATGTGCCAAACAAGCAGTTTTCGCTATCTTCCCGGGCTAGCTAAACAATCAGAATTAATCGGTCCCTTAACTTCCTGTGCACTTAAAGTCACCACATGTGAGCTACGAGCATAAGAGCCAGCTTACATCCCCTCGACGTCAGTATTATTGCCACCACTGAAACACACCAGAAAGCACCAACACTCTGCACAACGCAGCCTCTGGGAACTCAAGATTTGCATCACTTCTCCCCTTAAGGTGTTTTTTCCTGTCTACAGGATCAAACTTGGAAGAAACAGGGTTGCAGGCAACTTAAGACTGAAATTAGAATAACTTAAGAGACACTTAATTGTCCAGTTAAACACACGTACTTGATAAGCAAATAATCTTCAGCCTTTTAACACCATCAGCTGATAAGACACAAACAAGCGTATCTCAGCATGTTCAACAGCACTTCCCTGAAAGCTCCTTCAGGACGATTTCAAAGAGCACACAATAAGAGTAACCGCTACTACCGGTTCCTTTGGACCTTCAGGAATTTGGTAACAGAAGTTCAAGACGACAAAGATGCATCTAATCAAGTTCAACTTACAAAAGATGAGCTCAGTCTGTGAATTGCCTCACACCTACAGCTGCCCACAATCCCCTTCCCCTCGCCCCCCAAAAGGGGCAATTAATGAATTGTTGCCTTTTCCATCAAGGAGGATGCAAACGAGGTCTCCCATCCCTTGGCTTCCCCCTCATTCCCTTACTGCTTGATGCTGTTTGGTTTCTTCACTGAGTGTTTTTCGTCTCTCTTCTGCTTGTACCCGTATCTGCTCATTCTTCAGCTGTTCTATGGCAGCTTCATATTCCTGGGAAGATAAAGAGATAATCATCACAAATTAACTCAGTGAGTCATCCTCCAGAGAAATGCTGGTGACAATTATATTCCAGTAAACCCATCTGTAATCAGAGTGGCACAAGACTGCTCAAATATGATCATAAAATATGACTGAGAAATCTCATAATTGGCCATTGCAGGATTGAATGCACTTTATTAATAAAAACCAGACCAACCAACACTCAAACAATCCCCAGCTTCCCTTACAAAAGAAAAAGTCTGTCCTTCACCCAGCTACTTTACAGTTCCCTCAGCAATCTCTTGTCTTTCCCTAAAAGCAATGGTGATATTCCAGGAGTTACAAAACCACTCAGGACATAGACCCACAGAATGTCTTGGGTTGGAAGGGTCCTCGAAGGGTCCTCTAAAGACCATCTAGTCCAACCCCCCTGCAAGCTGTAAACAAAGCCTCAAAATACGTCCGAGAATAGGCCACATCAGCTTGCACTTCACCTTCTAGAGTTACTTTTTTAAGGCAAATAACTATCATTTGCTAAAGCTGAACAGCACCAAGAAAATCTTCTCATCCTCTGCAGACAAAAAGAAAGAGAGACTTTGACTTATGTGCCCGCCCCCCCCCCAAGCTGGCCGTTGCCCGAGGCAGGCTGGCTGTACAACTAACGATGACCTCCAATGTACCTTCAGCTTTGTCTGCTGCTCCAGCTGCAGGGTCTGCTCTTGCATCTGGGCCAGGCTGAGAGCGTCCTTTGCATGGCCTGAAACGGACAGCGGGAAGAGCTGAGCCACAGCACTGAGGGGTCTTCTCTCAAGTAACAAACCGCTCTGCCAGTGCAACCCAGCACAGCTCTGTAACCGGGCGCTCAACCCTCTCTGCCGACAGCCGGTCAGAAATGCTCTTGGCACACCCGCGATCTGAAGTCAACAGGTTTTCCCCCCCTGAGAAGGTGATCGAGGACCGTCCCCTCCCTTCCCAGGCCCCCAGAAGGTGCTTAGCAGAAGCCGGTGACCCGGAGGGCCGCCCTCGGGGCCCTGCAGGCCGCCGGGGCCCCGGCACGGGGCGGTCACTGCAAGAGCCCGAGGCTGCCGCAGCCCCGCGGCCGCACACCCTCCGCGAAGGCGGCACCTGACCGGAGGCGAGGTACCGACTGAGGCCCCCAGACCGCAGGGCCATGCGGAGGGGCGACCCCCGCCCGGACCCCGGCCCCGGCCCCTCACGCACGGGACGCGTCCAGTTCCCGCGC
>JAAGNO010025222.1:0-18172 GCA_033439905.1 Ceryle rudis
AAATATGTATTTTCAATATATATATATAAAATAAATATGACTGCATTGGATTTTTTTTCTCTCTGACTGGTATTTTTCATCATTCAAAAGAGGGAATTGCAGAGCAGGAGGAACAAGCCTATTTTATAATTTAGATTCTTTTGGGGGATCAGTGAATTACTGCAGCTACCCAGATGAGAGTAAGACAAATATCTTACATGGATAGGCTAAGAATAAATCACAAACTAATCTAAGCTGAAGCAGTAAACAGCTTCTGAGTCACAAAGAAAGAGCAGACATGATATGCCTTCAATTCTGTAGAGCTTCTTACTTTGCCAGGACATTAGAGGACATTCTCATAACCTAATTACAGAAATAAGGTATAGATTAAAAAAAAAAAAACAAAAAAAAAATCACTGTGAGAGTTGCCCCCCTCAAAAAGCCTTCAAAAGGGGAACTAGTAACTAGCCATGGCTTGCCACTAAGGTTGGAAGACCCCCGCAGAGCATTACTACTGTTGGTCTGTTGTAGGCAGTGCTTTTATTTATTACCTGGATAACATATTGGAGAAGATACCTAATGATAATTACAAAATCATTTCATTAAGACTGCGTGAGGTTTCTGAGCTTTTTTAGGGACAGCAAGAGTAACTAGTATGATCTTGCAAACTGAGAAATGATCCTCATCCATGAAATGAAACACTACAAACTTAAGTACAAAGTGCTAGAGAAAGAAGGAAGGAAGGAAATGCCTAAATATGAAGCAAGGAACAGCTGGCTACTAGCTGGGCTGGTAAAAGGAATAACTACTTGAGGATGAGTCAGTGACATGAAACTGCTGCAAAAGAGGACAAATGTCACAATGGTTATGCTAGGAGAGCTGTCAGACAGCATTAAAGGCAATTTTTCCACTTCATAAGACCTTTGGGAGTTCCCTTCTATATCTCGTTTGTCCAGAGCTTCTTCAAAACACAGTGCCCCAAAAATGAAACAGTCTGGAGAAGAAGAGGAGGATTATCAAATATCATCTATATGTTGATAGAACTGGGGTTTCAAAACTAGGAAAGAGAAGACAAGAAATAACATGTCCATGGCCAAATAGTCTCCATGGTCACTAAGTCAAGAACAAATATAAATCAACTTAATTCGCAGGAAATAAGATTTAGGTTAGACACTAGAGATAATTTCCTGTCAAGATGACAATAAAGTTTAAAAGACTACCAGGGGTTGTTCCAGAATGTGATGCTTTGGAAGGTGGCAATACCCTCCTAGTAGTAACTTCTATGAAAACAGTTTAGCTAGAGGTGGCTTGTTTTGTTACCGTTGGAGGCTGGATATGAGTTCTGTAACAATCCACACACTCCAATTTCATAGAAAGGTTGGTTTTGGATGAGGGATGCCATAGCATCATCTCCTCTCATTAGGACTCAGCAGAGGCAGGTCTTCAACCTGTAAATCTGTTGGCATGCAGGATCGGGATGAGACAGTCAGTTGTGGGAGCAGCACGTGCTGCTTAAGCAGACAGATCCCTCTTGTTATTGGTCCTGCTGGGTCTGTGTGACCTGCTGGCCATCCATCATGATCTCAATCCAGTCTTTAGTGCAAGAGGCTGAGCTGAGTGATCTCCTAAGGTCCAGAATGGGAGCCAATGCCTCCAGAAGGCGAATCACAGACATGGGGCTTAAGGCGTTGGCTTTGATTTCATAAAGCGTTTTCTAGTTTCGATTGTTTTCTCCAACAGACAATATAATTACGAGCTGTCTGATGATGCACAGCAGGAATGAAATATAGTTTTCATAACATTAGACCTGGCTCCCTTCACCACGCATCACAAATCGAAACAAACAAAAAAAAAATATTTGAATAGCCCTGGTCTTAAGTGGCTCTGTTAGCTCTCATGTGCTAGAGTCTTCAATATATTCTTACAATTGCAACATTTGTCATATTTTTTTTTCCCTTTCATTCAGTGCTTATGTATTCAAATCATTCACGCAAGAGGACAACTTTCCACAAAGGGGACTCTACACAAAGTCTACTGTTTCCAACAAATTACACAATTAACATAGAAGATAACCCCTGAAGCACATGAACAAACATGTAGATACTGATATCCATTCTTGTTTGTTCCCTCAACCACATCAACTCCATTTTCCCTGTGCATTCAGAACTTTAACTGAGATTGCTGGACAGTGGATTTCAGCCAGTCCTCTGCTCCCACAGTGAATGGGCAAGGTCCGGTAAGTGCCAACATTTTAGTCTCTCCAGTCCTGTTGTCTGCACAATCCCCATTCTTTGTCACCAGAAACATGGCATTATGTTGGCAGAAACAGCACCTTCCCTTCAGCAAAACTCAGGGATCACTTTTGGGAAAGAGAGTTCCAGAAAAAGTACAAAGTGTAATTCGCAAATAGATCACGTAGATTTTCTGATCTTTTTTATTATTATTATTCTACACTTACATTGCAAAATGTTCCATGCAGGCTAAGATCCCACCCAAGCTGTTCACCAAATACTTTAGCTACATCTCAGCATTCTTGCAAAATGAGCACTTTCTATTCTGCTTGCAGTGAGAATGAAGTACAAAGACTGCCCATAAATTCAGTCACAGATTCCAGAGTAAGAGGTGTCCTGACACATTAATGTTCTTCATCCAACACACCTCCCTGCAAGCAACTCCGTAACCCATTAGAAGATGGAGCTGGGCGAGGTGAACCAGTTGTCACTAGACTGTAACACCAACTCACACCATTGCTCTTGTTTGCTTTGTTACTTACGGATTTTCCTTCAAATGCTGTCTGGGTAACAGTGATGAAAGCAGAAACGCAGAGGAAAGCCCTGTAACACCACAGTGGGCTTGCTGTGATGATATCTATATAATAAATAGGTGCTGAGAGTGCAAGGGCATGGTATGACATTTAATTATTAAGCCAGTTTGGAGTTTTAAAGAACAGAAACATTGGCTTGATTAGTAAAAACAGTGACACTGTGTACTAAGTAACACCATCTGCACTACTACTCTCTACACACTAACACCACTTTTAAAAGTGTTCTATTATGAGCACAGAACTGACAGAAGAGAATTTAAAGCAGCCAAAAACATAAAGCTTTCATTTCAACACTGTTCTTTATTCCTTTTGTTTTTAGCTGGAGAAGCACAGGCATGGTACGATGGCCAACCAGCCGTGCAGCAACCTGCCTAACTTACAGCACTGCTTGACAATTTCAGGTTTTCCTTCAGGTGCTGACAGTCATGATGCAACCTAAAACCTACCTGCCCAATTTCAGCCTGTGCTCTCTCTGCAAACACAAAATAAAAGAGGGATGGGGGGGCAAGAAATCCCCAGACCTCCTTGTTTACAGCTCTGGAGGTAGACAAAGAGTTTATACTGTTACCTACGTCCCTCTTTCTGTCACAGACTGATAAAGACATTCCTCAGGATGACAACAAAGGAAGGGTCAGTGTGGTGGCAGATCGAGCACGTGGAATATAGCCAGCTGGCAATCATGAAAGCAGAACACGCCTCCTTTGGGCCCCATCTCCCCAAATATCAGATGCAGATTTTAATTCTCTGGCTACCAACGACGGATGCCACAAAATGAAAGTAAGCAGCATGGTCACCTTCTCATTTAGAAATGGGGCCTTATTTCCACCAAACAAATTCTGATCCACTAATTTCTTATTCTGGTAATCTCTTGTTTACTAATTATTGTCTTAGAGTAGTCTTTGGGGATGTCACCAAGCCTCATTCATTCTTTTGCTCTAAGCTGTATTGAGCTATTGATTGCGTTAAAGATTGTTTAGGCAAACTGGATACCCACAAACAGGTAGATGGGGTGCACCCACAACTGCTGAGGGAGCTTGCCAATGTTATTGCTAAGCCACTCCCCATCGCCTTTGAGAGGTCTTGGAAGAAAGGAGAGGTGCCTGATTACTGGAGGAAAGCCTATATCACTCCAGTCTTCAAACAGAGCAAGCAGGAGGACCCAGGAAACTTCAAACCAGTCAGCCTCACCTTTATCCCTGGAAAGGTGATGGAACAGCTCATTATGGAGATCATCTCTAAGCATGTGGAGGAAAAGAAGGTTATCAGGAGTAGTCTACCCTGACTTCAGCAGGACTTGTGACACTGTCTCCCATAACATCCTCATAGGCAAGCTCAGGAAGAGCGGGTTAGATGAGTGGACAGTGAGGTGGATTGAGAACTGGCTGAACAACAGAGCTCAGAGGGTAGTAATCAGCAGTGCAGAGTCTAGTTAGAGGCCTGCAGCTAGTTTAGGAGAACCTGATTTGGCAGGGGAGTTGCACTGGATAAACCCTTCCAACCATTACCATTCTGTGATTCTGTGACCTCTATAGAAAAATACCTTACTTCAGAGAAGTTCGAGAACAGGCCCCAGGTAAAGCTTTCTGGCCATTTTTTTTTTTTTTGAGAACAAAACCCAGATTTACAGCCTGAAACTTTCTGTACCAAATTAAAACATTTACAGTAAGTGTCAAGTTTGCAGTGTAAGGCACTTAATTACTCTTTTAAAACACAATCCATGTGTTCCCACAGTTATCCTGCAATGCACTGTACAAGTATCACCCCAGTTGTACAAGGGAGGCTGAGAAAAGAGGACAAATTTTCACCACAGCGTTAGTGACTGACAACTGCCGGAGGCAGGTTACCAGACTTATCTTACAAATTATTTCACCTGCTATTGCAAATCCCGCATTCCAAAGTACTTTAGACAAACTTCTTCATAAACCTCTTAATCTGCCACTTGAAAGAGTTCCCAGGCTGGAACATTCAACTCAGAGTAATATAAAGTTAACCCTCGCCAAAGAAAACTCGTAACTTTTAAAAGACGTGCTCCACAGCAAATTCAGCTTGAGTTAGTGTAAAGGAAAATAGGCCCGTAAGATGATTAGTTAAGTTAGAAGTTAGAGAGGAATAGGACATTATAGAGTAATGGAAGATGAATAGAATGCAGATGTTGTAGAATAATATCTTAAGACCATGAGAATGCTTTTCATGGTCTCCTGTATAGCCCTTATCATAGCTGGTTTAAAACCCAGTCCAGCTGAGTGAATAATGGTTATGAATAGATTCATTTTCTATTATATATAAGACATGATAATAGATGGGTCAATGTAGGGTAAGCATTTTATTAAAGGTTAACTACTTTTAGGTAAGATATAGGTCAAGATAAATTGAGATAAAGGAACAACTCAAGTCTCTCTCAGAACTCTGAAGGCAAATGTCTGAAGATAAGAGAATGATGACCTGTGGCATCTGAAGAGGAACTGAAGCAAGATGACGAAGAATGGCTGAAGATTAATAGCTGACTGAGAACTAAGAGTTCAGGGAAAACCACAAATGACTTTTAAGAAGAACACTGATTACTTAATATTGTATTAAAAGTATATATATGTGTTGAATTTTTAAAAGTCCTTTGCCACTCACTGAGGTGATGGCCCAACTCTGAGTTGTTAAATCAAGCAAACGTAGAGTAACCCACTGTATGGCAAAATCCTTTAACAGTCAGATAATTGCACAATCATTCAGACCTGACTGATCTCTAAAGACAGAAGTTTTTCTTTTAAGATGGGAAGAATTGAAAGGAAGTTAAAAGTGAAAAAAAATCTTTAAGATAATAATCACTCAAAGAAGCCACAAAGAAACAGGAACTTCCAGCTGATTATTTTTAACAAAACCCAAAATACCCAGGTATAAGATTGAAAAAGGCAACTCATTAAACTGACAATATAGATGACTTCTTCATATAGACAGAAAAATTTTCTTTAACTGTTTTCAAATTAAAATGTATATATAAACCTGTCCAGGTCAACAGCAATTGTACTCCTGAATTAAGATGCTGTTGTTGGGGAGTAGAAAATCTTCACAGACATAGACGACAGTTCCTAAATCCTGGAAGATTGCATCATCAAGTCAACAGGACACAGAATTAAGAGTAAGCTCTGTAGCCGACATAATTTGACTTCTAGTAAGTAATTTATCCTGTGTTTGTTTCTGTTGAAGCCCTTCCTCAGCTTTGAGCATAAATGATATATAAATAAAATATATATTAAAATATATAAATCTCTCACAGGCTGTTCTTCCCATGTACTTTGATTTCTGCAGAGGCCAAGGAATGTATACGGTAATTTCTCCATTAACCCCAAGCACTTGTGTTTGACCTGTTATAGCCCTTCCACCCGTGATGTCCACTCCTGGATGTAATTGGTATGGAAGCCGCAAGTACATTAATTACAGGGTAAGACATCTGATGAGGAATTTAAATGTAAAGCAAAAATCCAGCTTTCAGTCTTCCACAAATACAGAAGTTAAAAACAATTTTCACTAGGAAAAACTATCTGATGTGCTATTACCTGATAACTTATAGTCTGGATTTGACAAGGATCTACTAATGTTTTCTCAAGGATTTGTTGATGATTCAAGATCATAAAACAAGTTAAAGTGGGTGGGACTTCCAAGTCTCTAGTCCAACCTCCTGCTGAAAGCAGGGTCATCAGTGAACTCCAGCAAGGTTGCACAGGGCTTTAGCCAGTGTTGTCTTGAAAACCTTCAAAGGTTCATAATCTTTGATGATCTGAAAGAAACAACCCCTTTCAAAACAACACAGTTCTGGCCTCAAAATAATGTTTTCATGTGATACTCCCCTAACTCACTCTGACATGGAAGCATTTTACTGTTATACTGAAGGTGTTTCCATCTCACCTTCACTTTTTTAGCTCAGAAGGCTCAAAACACATCCGCAGTCTTAAGAACTCTAGATGTTGCATTCATGATATTGTGAAATTCTGGGTCCAGGCAAGCTGGAGATGGAATTTCCTAAGGTTTCAGTAGAGCCAGTCCCTGGCTACAGAGGCTCAAATAAGCAGTCATATGAACCCATACTCAGAAATTCTTACTTGGAACTATGGTTCATAATTATATTGATAAAGAAGTTGAACAGGACCAGACCCAGCACTGATCCCTGTGGGACACCACTAGTTAGAGCTCTCCAGCTGGACTTGGCACCACTGACCACCACTCTTTGGACTCTATTGTCTGACAAGTTATTAATCCAACTTACTATCTGCTCTTCTATCCCACACTCCCTGAGTTTCTCCACAAGGATGTTATGGGAGACTGTGTCAAAAGCCTTGCTAAGGTCAAGATAGACAACATCCACTGGTCTCTGCATCTATCCATCCAGTTACAATATTATAGAAGACTATTAGATTAGTCAAGCATCACCTTGACCATGACCTTGGTAAATCCACGCTGACTACTTCTGAGAACTTTCTTCTCTTCTATGAGCCTAGAGATGACTTCCAGAATGAGCCTCTCCAATGTTTTTCCAGGGAGCCTCCTTCTCTGGAGATTTTCAAAACCCACCTGGATGCGTTCCTTTGTGACCTTTGCTAGATTATATGGTCCTGCTCTGGCAGGGGGGGTAGATTCTAGGATCTCCGAGGTCCCTTCCAACCACCCTTGACATCTTGTGATATTCATTTTAAGGAGATAAACTGCATTTTCAGCCACCTATCAGTTTCTTAACTAGCAGGTAAGTCTAAAAGGCATTTCCCTAAGATCCAAAACAGGACCATAAGATCATCATAGAATGGCTTGAGTTGGAAGGGACCTTAAAGTTCATCTAGTTCCAACCCCCCTGCCATGGGCAGGGACACCTCCCACTATACCAGGTTGCTCAAAACCTCATCCAGCCTGGCCTTAAAACCTTTTCCAGGAATGAAGCGTCCACAACTTCTCTGGGAAACCAGTTCCAGTGTCTTGCCAACCTCACAGTAAAGAGCTTCTCCCTAATGTCTAATCTAAATCTACCCTGCTCTAGTTTAAAACCATTGCCCCTTGTCCTATCACCACAACAGATAGTTTAGGTTGGAAGGGATCTACATAAAACCTAATCCCAACCTCAAGCTTAAAGTGTGGTTATCTATGAGGTCAGACCAGGGAGCTAAAAGAAAAATATACCCACATCAGCAACATGACTCTACAAACACTCCGTATTTCAAAAAAGGAAAATTAGTAAAATCATATTTTTAAATTCAGTATAATCTCAGTTTTTGGAAAATACAATTGGAACATTCAGTTTTGGTTATGCAGAAAACCAGACAATATTGGGTGGATAGTGAATTGTTTTGGTGTTATATAAGACATTGGTTAAAAATCCATGTGACTTCAGAGGGAGATTACACAAGATTATAGACCTAGGGTGAAATTCTGGCTCTGATTAAAATCACTGGCAAAAATCCCACTGCTTTGACCACTGCCAGAATTTCACCTTTAATCTTAAGTGCCTGTGCCTTACCAAACCAACCCATACATGCAGACCCAGCTATAGCTTACGAGTGCATCTCTCTGCAACAATAAAGCTTAGAAAACTTTTTGTGATCTCCCCCAGAGCTGGGGGGGGGGCTTTGTCTCATTTTTAAGATATTCTTTCTTCTTTCTGTACAAATTAGGAAGACTGTGTATGCAAGCAAAAACAATGGGACTGTCTGGATAAAAAGCTGTGAAACAGATTTTTCTGTTCTTTCAAGGCAGGGCTTTAGAAATAGCAAGGAGCACAGAAGCCTTCCTCTTATTTCATTGCCTTTCCCACAACTGGTGAAGCTTGAGAGACCATGCTCCATCATTAATAATGGCACAAGGGTGTTCTGTTGACACACAGTAGCTTGCAGAGCATCCTTTAGAAATGCACCCCAAGACCAGGGCAGTGCCTGTGAGAGACAGGTGAGTGCTGAGGTGGGAACACTGTTCACATCAGCATTTCATCTGCACCTCCACATTCTCCTTTGTAATGTCCACCTGCCTTTACTACAAGGACACTACTGGGGAAACAACTCAATGATTAAAAAAAATAAACAAAACCAGCCTAAAAGTAATCACTGAAGTGTTCCTTGCGCCACACATAATGTTTCACATGGAGATTGGCAGCCCAAAGGCAGGCAGATTAAAACCAAATTCTGATCTTGATTCTTAAAGTGCTTCCTCATTCCCCTGGGGTAAACACACTTGACTGTTCCAGTGTGCCCTGCAGCAGCAAGCTAGTGAGCATGAGGCCAACACCTCTACATGTAAGCAACACAGCAAGAGAGAGAGACACCCAGCCACCTTCTGTGCTATCCAACAGTAGACCATGCGCAGCTGTCAATGCACAGTTAAAAACACGTGTGGGACAGCCCCCTTGGATGCTCTCTGGGGATGTTTGCTCTTCCCAGCAAGTACAGAGGTTATGCATTATCATACATTCTTCCCTGCCAGGCAAACCCAAGGCATCCTCTCTTATTCTGGCAAAAGGCAATGCTGGAATCTATCCCAGTGCCACCATTTGTTTCACTTGTGCTTTCAACACAGCTCTGTACTTCAGCAAGGGGTTTCTCCACCAAAAAAAAATAAAAGTTAGCATAATGCTCTTCTCTAGCAAAACTGTTGTGACAGTTGTGTAATGCTTGAAAATGCCTCTGAAAATTATATTTATTATATAAATCACTACAGTGTTGCATTATTAACCTTGATTATTGTTGCTTATGCAGAACTTTGGGTTGAGGTTTACAACGGCAAGACAAAATTGTAACTTGTCTTAAAAGCAAAATAGAAGGAAGTGAAACACCCTCAATTTTGCTCTCATAAAAAAACGCAGTCACTTCAAGTAGCCTGAAGACGAGGAGATCACCAAGCTCATTAGCCAGCCTACATGAGAGCTCAAGTGAGCACTAAGCACGCAGCCCACAAGAAAGGGATCAGTTGATTCCTGCCTCTCAGTGGCACCAGCAATACAGACCAGCAATAGAGTTCACAAACATTCCAAATGCTCAGACTGGCCCAGTGACAAACCTTAACATGTACACAACTAAAGAGCATCAACTTGAGAAAAAAAATTCTTCCCAAAACCACAACTGTGCGTTCTGTCATAAAGTTTGCTTTCTGTAATCTGCTACTGTCAGCAACTTAACACAGCAACAATAATTTAAATTCCAGGGTAAATAGAAAATATCAGAGTCTTCAATGCAACTTTTAAAGTTTTCAGTGTTTAAAATAAAGCAGTGAACTCTCCTGTGCCCAAAGCAAACACTGTGTGACTGTTACATTGCTGAGCTGTGGAAGGTGCAAGAGAGGAAGCTGTCATTGCAGGGAGATAGGTGCTTTATTAGTGCGTGCTCAGAACTGATATGGAAAATCCAACAACTTCTATGTGCAATTACACCCCTTGTAATCCTGGAAATGTCTAAAACACAGCATGTGAAATAGCGACAGCACTGCTCTTGTTTTTAGAGAAGTTAAGCAACTGTCTAGTTTCTTCAAGAGGCCTGTAGGATCCACAGATTTTTTTTTTTCTTCCCAAAATAATCAAAACATAAATTTAAATCTATCAGACATCTTGCATTCTGAACACCACTTTCCAAAAGCATTCACATCCTCATACTTGTCAATGCCCAAACACACGAAAGAGATAAATTAACAAAATCTAACTCACTGCTCCCAATAATTACAAAGTCAGGTTTGTTTGGTAGTTTTTTTTCTTTAAACCTTGATCATATCTCCAGAAAAAAAAAAAAAAAGGAAGCACTGCCCTTTAGGAGACCTCAATACAAAGATTATCAGAGTTGAGCAGTTTAGATACCTCTGCAAGCAAAACTGTTGTTCCCGTGCTGACGCTGAAAAACCTTTGCTGGCCATAGTAGCAGAGCAAGCTAATTTCTTCAGAGGATGGGGGGCTATTGGCTTAGACCTCTTTGGCTGAACACACTGTATGTGCTAATCAGAATTAATATGCTTGATTCAGCCACTATTTCTTCATTTGGATCTAAATGTTCATAGAATCAGCAGGGATTTTTTTTATTTTTTTTTAAATCTTGCTGCAGATGGAAATTTCCATACTACAGTTCGGCAATGATTGTAAACAGGAGACTGGTTTCAACATCATCAGATCTTAACCCTTTCTACAAAGAAGAGTGGCTGAAATAATCTGTGGGGAAGGAAGATTCAAGGCAATCGAGCAAGGGCTTTGTGCAAAAAGGAGGAACTGAGACTGAGAGCTGCATTTCTGCTCAGCTCCACATTTTTAAATGCTAAAGAAAACAAGGAAAAAGGCAGTGTGCAGGGGGGAGGACAACAAAAAAGTCACTAACTTTGCAGAATTTAACATTTTATTGTTAAGTTCTGTATCTGTTCCTTAGCCCAATATTAAATATTAGCTTGCACACGATGAAGTAAACAAGTCATAAGAAAAAAGCCTATACAAATGCTATAGGATTCCTTCCAACACTCTCAGCTCCTAGTTCAAAAGATGCATACACTCTTCAATACTGGAAGACCTTATTCTTGAGCCATGGCATCCCAAATTTGACATTAGTCTTTTTTGTCAACCTGAAGAGTGATCAGGGGCAGAGTCTTCATCTTAAAATACAATCTTATTCATGTTACCAGGCTGCTGTGTGGGAGAAGAAGCAGACAACACTGTGGGCTTCCACCATCCATGCTCCATATCCCTCCAATTTCCTGCACGTGTTGGAGATACTGCGACTCTGCCTCTGTCATACCTTTAATACAACACATTTTCCAGAAATATGTGTACTCAGGAAAAGGAGACCAGATTTCTGAGTTTCCAATTCTTGTCCTATGCACAGCAGTTGATTTTTAAGCTACATCGGGCTTTGCCTCAATCTTCATATATCAACGGAGAGATGAAATGTTTCAAGGGTATATGTACACAATGTGGGCCTAAATTATCTGAGGGATAGACTGTCCCTGCCACACCTCTCCATGGCAGCAGCCAGGCTGGTTTGCTTTCCCTCCAGGGAAGAATAAAGTAAAATGACAAAGTTTAAAAAAACCCCAACAATATCTAAAGATCTAACAAGTTACATAGTGATTTGGGGTTAAATCCCAGATTCTAGGTCTTCCTTAAGGCTTAAAGTTATAAATCAAATGCAAAACTGTCAAAACCTTGTGTCACATCTAGCAGACAGACACATATTTCAAGTTCACAAAGAACATTTCAAACCCTTGAAATACAACCAATCTGGTTAACAAATGCACGTTCTCCAAGCAGAGATGTTCTGCTTCATGACTTTTGACCTTTGTAATGAGAAGTGATCCAGCCTTCTGCAGAGTGTGCAATCCCCAATAGAGAGGAGTTCCCCTCAATATCTTATCTGAAGATTCCCACCTTTCGCAAGATTTACTGGGCTCATTTGCTGGAGTCTGTTGTTCCACATACTATTCTCAGAAAATCCTCTAGACTGCTGTACCGCCAGAGCAAAACAAAACCAAAAGCCAGATCCAAATGTTTAAGCCTCCTTCCGCCTCTAGCTTATTTTTGCCACCAAGGGACTATCATTTGGTCCTTATAGTTCTAAATCCACTAATTAAAGAGCGCATCTCATCTGCATTGCAACACTAACCGTGCCAAACCAATCCATCAGCTATCACCCTCATGAACTGAAATCTGTGAAGTAATACCACCAGTAAAAACAGGTATTACTGGGTCCTTTCAAAATTAAATGAATCTGCTCCCTCAAGGCGGGGGTGTGTGTGTGTGTGTGTGTGTGTGTCCCCTTTTAATTTTTGCTTAAATTTAACTGGAAGGAGCTGGAAAGCCTGGCCCTTTGTGAGTACCAGTCCCCTGAATTCCTTGTCTGAATTTGCAGCCTTTTTGATTAATATTTATTTGACCATTTTCACTTCATTTTTGAGTTCTGCATATCTTACCGTGCCTGGTTTCACTAAACTGGCAGTGATGCCTGTAAGCAAAATTTTGCTTTCTTTATATGAATTAACAGGGATGCTTTTTGAGACTGCAGATTTATTTTTTTATATTAAAAAAAAAAAATACTGCACACAGAAATGGCTACTTTCATACACATGTGAGCAGAGGCTATGGTTTGCTGCTGAATTATTACACAGATTTGAACACACTACTCCAAGAAAAGATCTGTAATTGTTTAGTGGTTGGGCTCCTGGCAGAATTCCCTGCTTGGGGCTGTTTTTATAAATAGGTTTGAGGACAAACAAACAAACTACTAATAACAAGTCAACTGCTCTGTTTTGAAGCAGTCCTCCTTTGTGTTGTCCAGCACACAAGAAGCTCAGATAGCAAATATAGCAAAACCTGTGGAAAGAGGTAAGGGTAGATCTTGCCAGGAATCAGTGGCACTTTTATTTCTCTAGAATGCTAAAATGTCAGTACATTAAAATAAGCTTCATTTGGGGAAAATACCAAAACGTGCAGGGCTGTGTATGACTGTGCTGTTTCAGATCTTCTTTTCCAGGAGGTAAAATGGCATATAAATAGACATGACCAACTCCAGAAAGCCTGGTGAGTGCCTAGAGCAAGCTGGCCTTGCTTTCGCCACCAGTTCTTTTCACCGTGTCCCACTCATAACTACATCAGAGATCTAGACAATACTGAGGACATTCTGTTTGACTCTTAGGAAGTTCTCAGATTTGTCAGGAACACTAAGGTATCTCATCACAGCTTGTACTGGAAGCTTCTCTTTCCATGGGTAACCTGTTGCATACTTAAAACAAGAGCAAAGGTCAGATTTTCTGCCACCTCTATATCAGTCAGCTCACCAAATCTTATCACACTGCAAAATTTTTTTTTCTTACTTTTCATGTTTGGCGAAGGTGATTTAGGCTTCCCAGTTAAATACTCATCTACTGGTCCTTCAGTACCCTTCCTTGAGAAGGACACTCTCTCTTTGATATCTTTCTCTGGTAATTCATATACTTCTTTCTCTTTCAGAAAATAACTACAACATCAGTAGAAGACATTTTTCACCTTTGGCCTTGCCTTGGAAGCTTATTTGATACCAATAAAATTATAAATTATTTTGTTGGAAGGTAAGGAAAATTAGGCCCCTTACTCTTTTAAATTTCTCTTTTGTTGCTTAGGGACCTTCTCTTCCATTGCTTAACTTCATTACTTGGAGGATGATCTTCACCAGCCTCTCTACTGGCCCTGGCTTCCTTGATGTAGACATCATAACAGCTGCCTGCTGCCCAACCTTCCTCTTGGAGGGCCTTATTTTTTCTTTCCGTAATTTCACTTGTTTTGTCTTTTGTATCCTCTTTGAAGAGCATTCCCTGTCCCCACAACCCTCCTCAAAGACTTAGCAGCTCCTTACCTTTCTTTATGTCATTCAGCATTAGCAGCTTAGTCTGTGACAACAAATCCTCTTTCTTCTGCTAAGAAGAGCCACTTACACTGTTCCTTCCCCTTTGTTTTCTCCTCTCTTTTGGAGGGAAGATCTAGCCAGTTCTAACGCCACTTCATGTGATGACGCAGGCAAGAACACGAAGTCTAGCGGACCATACACAATTGCTACTGAGGTGAGCACTTTTCTGATAATACCCAGAAACGATGGAGTCAGCACGGATTAAGGAAACAACAAAGCGCTCAGCATTTATGGCAACACACTGACGCATTTCAGGGTACGCGCTGCAGCCCCAGGGGAAGCAGCACTAAGTAACATTGCTAGCATGGATGAAAAGACTCTAGGTAATAGTATAAAACTCACATTTTTCCAGAAGAAAATCCTCTCTGGTAGAACTACATTGGTACTAATAGCACCTGAGCAGAAAGAGAAGCTGGTAGGAATAATAGTTGAGAAGCAGCATCTGGTTTCTCTCCAGAATCCCCAGCCACAGAGACACAGTTCCCTTGGCACAGCAAATGCCACGCAGCCCTCCCAGAGAGCACCCGCATAAATCAGCTTCACTGCCACGAGACGAGCTTGTACTTGGTTGAATTTGAAATGGTCCACAGTCTGCAACATAAAACTAGCACAGCTTTCAGCAAAGCATGCCTTCTCAGACCTCCAGAGGAGGATGGTGGAGTGATTAGACACAAAAATGGACACCAGCATCCTCTCAAAGTGATCTAGATTGCCAGGTGAATCACAGACAATGCCAGGTAAAGGACTAGGCAGTACCTGCTCTCTGGATAAGTGGACTATTACAGGGTTGTTAATCTAGCAACTTTTCCAGAAGCACTTAGAAAAAAAAATCCTTACTAAAGCATAAGCATTACCAAATAAATTATCTAAACATTTCACTACATACATGCAAGCAGCTTTGTTCTTGAAATCTTGCTGCTTCTTAGCAGGTATCTGGCATCACCAGAAAACCTTCAGAATACCCTACTTACACAAGAAGGGAGGAAAACAACATTCTTTTTCAGCTTTAATGAAACCAGTTGTTTCTGCAAGTTTCTGCTGTCCTACAGCTGCTCCAGCCCCATGGTCAGCTTTAGCCAATTGTAAGTCATCACTTTTCAGCACACAATGCAGCTGAAAGCCAATTCATCTGGTGGCACTGCAGGAAACAAATCATTATTTGCCCAGATCTTGTATTAACCTTTTATTTCACTTGAATATCACCACTCAAGAAGGGCAGCTCACACCCTTCAAAGAGAAAACAGCAAAAGGAATTTTTTTTAAAAAAAGGAGATAAACCAGGGAAGCAGGGAATAAGAAAAGTTTGTAAAATGTAGCAGAAAGAAAAAGGAAACAAGGCTTTAAAAACTATTTCCAGCTTTATCAGCCTCTTAAGCCAGCTGGAGAAGACTCAGAAGCAGAATCTGAGCAACTTCTACTTACAATATGCTTAGCTTCTTTCAAGAACCATGTACCCCATCAATAAAAAATGTGAGAAAAGCAGGTTACCCTAAACAGAGGGAGACCAAAGTATAAGCAGGCTTAGCTCCAAAGGTCATGTTGTTTTAGCCAAACCACCCCATCTACCCCATCCACTTGCTCAAATCACTCTCTCTCCTGTACCTTTAAAGCTCTTGACAGCTACTGCTGCTGCAAGGATGACAGAAGCAGCTCTAAATAAACCCATTTATTTATATTACCATCTCTACAATTCGGTCAGATAATTAGTTTGTCTTCCTGCATGAAACTGATCTATTTTCACTCATAGTTCTGCAACAAGAGATTTAAAGACTATACAACCTATAGCAAATGCTACACAAATACTTAGCAAACATAACCTCTGTTTCAGTGGGCTGTATTTCAATAAACCTTGACAGATGTTCCCCTCAGATGCACACTTTTTCAAGCTAAGTTTTAGCTAATCTCAAGATAAAAAAAGCAAAGTTAGAAATATATATATAGTCACATTAAAAACAAACAAACAAACAAAAAAACAACAAAAAAACCCCACAACAACCCCACAGTATTGAATCAAAAAGATCTATCACTGTCACTATGACTGTGAAATCTGGTCAGGTCTCACGGGGTAACACAGATCTGCCTCTGTGAGACTCTGTACAACTCTGACCTAGTGATAAGCCAGACAGCTGTGGGAGACTTTGCAATTTCTTAGCAAATTCTTCCAAGATTTAGTTTGTACACAGCAAACCCTCTGTTACCCCCTGAACATCCTCTGGCTGTTTCTCTTTGCCACACTGGGCCACTGAAGTGACAGCTATCAGAACTGAGAGTAAGGAGGAGTCTCTTGTGCTCTCTTTTGCTGGCATCCCAGCCAACATGAAGGACAAGAAGGCATTTCAAGTCCCTAATGAAAAGGGAAGCAATAAACTTTCCATGAAACAATTTACTGAAACCTAGATAAATAACATCACTATGTTTAAGCTAAGGCAGATACCTTGGTGAGGGTACCAAGCTACTGGACTCTCTCCTTACCAGAAGCACCAGAGTATGTCACATGAAGGATGGCAGAAATCAAGTTAATTGAATTAAATTTAATGAATTTAGTTTAATCCTAAATGACATACTCATGGACTATAATTTTGTCTAAAACTTGAGCATTCAACAGATGGATAGAGACAAACTCAAGTGCACCTGTTTTGAACTGTTCACTAGGAGCTATCATTGTAATACTGCCATGGATGAAGCACATGGGATTAGAGCATCCATCAGGAAGCCTCCAGAGTAGACAGAAATCTTTAATTCCATACATACATGCACACATATACACATATATATATTAGCACTGTGAAACACATCAGGAATAATGTGTACAGTTCTGGCCATCTGCTCATGAAAGGTTAATTCAGCTGGAAACAGGTACACCAAAAGACTATTTTGAGGAGAAGAGGAACACAGAGTCTCTCTTGTGGGATGTGACTAAAAGATCTTGGCTCACTTTGCTTCACAGTTGACAGCTGAGAGTGAACATGGTTTTTCTCCGAAGTTACATAAGGTGGATAAACACCAACAAGGAAGACGACAGATAAAAGGCACTTTGTGGGTGCAATTAGAAAATGGAAACTAATTGTGAATTACTTAAAGCTGTAAATTAGGAAGACAAAATAGTGAAATTCTGGTGGAAAGCTGTAGTAAGAACAAGAAACATCACTACTTTTCAGACTGATGAAGTTTATTACAGGGAAGATATGATGGGGCTGCCTACAGGATCTTCCTACAGGAGCAGGAAACGGAAATAACTGGCAAGTTAAAGAAGGCTCCTTCTTGCTTTATGCCTCTTCTAGAACAAGAGGGGAAAGAAATAATAATTATTTCTAGCATTTTTTTCTAGGCTCAAGAAGTTCTGCTCCTATGGTGAAGACCCAATGGCTGACAGATCTGCAGAACTGAAACAGTTCAGATGGCTAATGACTGGAAGATCAGGAAGGGCTGCAAACATCTGGACAGGAGTCCTTCTCTGTATAATGTGAGGGTCAACATAAAATCTGGGATGATTCGGAAAAGCTAACTCTGAACTGTTTTTCAAATTCGTACACATGTGGCTACACGTCAGAATGCGACCCTTTTGGTGTTCGGAGTATGCCAACCATATTCTTTTGCTAAACCTCCATTAAAAAATATTAAACTTGTCATAAGAAGTCCTAGCTCCCTAATGTCATGCTCCTGGTCCTTCTCAAATGTGCTGCAAGGACTAAATGCAAAACTGCACAGGGAAATATGGGTGTATGCAGGCACACCCTTATACATATACACATGACAAACATGGGATGCTACTCATAAAAGTGTGTCATCTGCTTATACAAGAGTCTCAAATGACCCAAGATTTGATGAAGAGTTGTATAATGACTCCAATGGGGAATCAAGATGATCCTACCTATGTCAAATAATCAATAAGTAGAAATTCTCTCCATTAACTACTGAATAGGAACAAGAAAACTGAATCTGAAAGAAACTTATTTTTACTAGAATTAAAAGAGAAGTTCAGAAAGAGGAAGGAAAAGCT
>JAAGNO010025222.1:18272-36888 GCA_033439905.1 Ceryle rudis
AACAAGAAAACTGAATCTGAAAGAAACTTATTTTTACTAGAATTAAAAGAGAAGTTCAGAAAGAGGAAGGAAAAGCTTTAAAGGTGAAATGGCAAGTAAAACAGGACAGAGAAAGAAAAGAAAAAAAACCCAAACCAAACAAACCACCTTCCTGAGAATGGATGGGAAAGAAATCATAGAAATATACAGCACTGGTATTTCAAGCACTTGACCAGCCACCACCTTGGGCCCTACTTTCACCTGTCAGACAATTTTTATCACATCTAGAAAAAAAAAAATAGACCCTCCTTGGGAGAATACTGAACTGATTTGTCACTGTCTTTCCAGGTTCAAACCACAGTTCCCACGCAGCTTACGCTCTTCCTCATCTCTCCCCAGGGCTTAGGGAACAGCCAGAGCTCCAGAGGCATCAGCTGCTGTAACTTTGGGAGTCTGGTGACCTGTCTTTTAAAATAGTGGGAGTAGCTTCCTGTTGCTCCCTCAGCAGTGCTTTTATGAAGCCAAGAGCATGCCAAAACACTGCTTGCCCTCGCACACAACTCAAGTAACAAAAGAGCAGCTGTACTCTGTTTAAGGCAAGGCTATACTTTCCCACCCCTTATTTAATACTGGCTTCTTTCCATCAGCCTTAACAATGTATGGCAGAGAAGGGCTGTTTCACAGGGAGCCAGCCATAGGCTCACGGAGCTATCTGTTCTGCCTCAAGTGGGTCACAGTGATTTCATCCACAACTGAAGTAAATCTATTGCATTTTGCAGTAAATCCATTGACACGGGAGCCTGACAATATGCCTCATCACAGGTAAACTCCCAAGACCAAAGGGAGCCTCATTATAGTTGATCTTATACATGAAGAGCTCTGTGCAGAATCAGGAGCAGAGTGGGCCAAGACATCTGCCAGTGCTGAATTTCCTAGAACAGCCTGGCTTTAAGCACGATGGGTTTTTTCAGCTTACATGTAAGACCAGGGAGCCATTAAGCTCTACTTTCCAACTTGCTACAGACTTGGGCAAGCTGTATTTTTGCTTTCCAAGCTTTAAATCAGAAATAATGATACTTCCAGAGCAACATGGGCATTATTAACTCAACCCTTTCTTCTAAACATTTTAAAATTTTCAGAAGGAAGGAGCTGGAGGAGGGCAGTGCCTTAGAGTTATTATGTTGGCTCTCTCACCAGGCTTTCTTTTGAGGAGAGCTTTAAAATAAATAATTGGATCAAATACCTCATCAATAAAACCCTGGATATCTGCCAAGAGTCCACTTCATTTGGCAAGTTCAAATAAAGCAGGTCTCCCTGTGTTTAAGGTGTAAGTGAAAACTTGAACTCACAGAAGGTTGATATTAGAGGGTACGCTTGTCTTATAAGAGCGATGATCCACAGAGGATAAACAGCATAGCACGTGGACAATAAGATGAGACTGGTGAATATCTTGCTTGTACCTGTGAATTGACAGTCTAATGGTTGGTGGTATTTTACGTTTCAGTTTCAGAGCAGTTAGGACATTGATATTACTTTGTTCACTAGGAACCCTGCCAAACCAGGGCCAGTGCAGTCAAAGTGCTACAGAGGCACTTGAGTTTACATGGAATGAACAAAAATATGGTTTTCTCTCACCACAGAGAAGTAAACCACTTTCAGGATCCTATTCAGGATCTCACAATACCTCCCTTTAGAAAATTAATTTTGACTCCAAACTGTGTTCTACACACTGCATTTTTTGGCAATCACATATTCCAAATGAAGTAATCTTCTTGAATTCCGGCACAAATTTTCCTAGTACTGTAAGCACCAGTGAAACACCTAGTGACCCCTGTCCTGGATCAAGATATATGTCACTCATATACAGCAAAACTAACTTCTAAAGCCAGAGCTTTTCATACGAGAAAATTTGTGTCTGTTCCAGAGTTTACTCCACGTACTCCATACCCGGCCAAGTAACTAACTGCCAGAAGGTCAGTGGAGCGAGCGGTTGGCTGGGCTACATGCTCTCCAAGAACAAAGCCATGGGGGTGTTATGGTCAAGACTGACATGTTTCATGTTTCAAGGACATCCTCTTCCTCTATAGCCCTGACACGTGGAAGGTGGAACACAGCTGGATCCAAGATAACACAAGCTTATGGCTAGAAGGTTATACTGTTGCTCGCAGTCTGGCTAGACTTGGCTTCAACCACGAAATTGACTGTTTACTTTTGGACTGGTGAGGAAATGAGACATTCAGGACCTGATTCAGAAACTAAAGCTTTGGACAAAGTTTTAGATGAATCTGTTAATGAATTACCAGCCGCAGCTAATTTTATGTTTGACTGAATTTCTATGGTCAGCTTAATGAATACATACACTTGGAAAAGACTTAATCAAGATGAACATTTGTACTTGCTCTGCTTTGAAGTTATACATAAAATACACAACTATGTTGCACCAGCCACAGTTGCTTTACATGTAATTTCCCAACAATAAAAAGTCAAGATCAAGAAAATGTTAAGGCTATTGCCAGAACAGATAATTAAACTTCCTTCCCAAAGTTATAACCTCTCGTGCAGCTCAAGCAATATGCTAGTCCAAGAACTCCAGCTCCAGCCATCGGAGGTAAATCCTCTCCCTCTGTTGGTATCATGGATCATTTGCAGAGTGGTTCTGTAAAATGACACATAGTTGGACTCATGGATGCTAGTGCTGAAAAGCCTGAATAACAGAACACCCTAGAAAGGACAATATGCCCTTCTTAAGGCTTATTTTAATTAATTATCAGATGGAAATGAACCTTTCTCAGAACTTCTGGAATCCTCTCAGAAAAGTCAAGCTTTCCTAGAAATTGGCCTCGTGTGCAAACTGGGACAGAGAAAAGGGTTTGGTTTTTTTTTCTATTAAATAGATCATGATAAACTCTGACATGATGCTCAGAAAAGAAAAACTTAACCTAAACCCCATGAGGAATCCAACAAAAGAAAAAACTAGCCAAGTATATGTACTACACATAAAACCCCTCATATATTACACAAACACACATAAACCAGTTTGAATTTACCGATCCTCAGTCTGTGCACAGAAGTGTACTTTATATAAATGACTGTCATAAATCCATATGTACTATAAGACTTAGCCTTTTAACTGTCTTTTGATCTCATATAGTTACCAGGCTTCTATTTAATCAAAATATGGCCTGTTAGAATTCTGTTTGGCCTTTTTTTATTCTGTCTCTATAAGGAGGATGTGAAAGAGAAAAGCTGAATGTATTTATTTTGGTCTGGGAACCTTGCCAATACTCAAGAGATATTTTATAGTTATTGGCTCACTGTGAGTTCAACCTCTTACCTGCCTCCCTGTTTAGACCGCTGAAGAAACCACAGCTACAGAATTAACAGCTGTAACACTCAGAATAGCAGGGTGGGTGAATCATAGCATTAGCTGCATATTACCACTCTACCCTAGTTTCACTCTCCCATCTCCATCACAGATCTCTTACATCAGGCTTTTTGCACAGTCCTGGTAAATGTGGTAAGTTTTGCAATAAGCAGCGCTGTAAAAGTCGTCTGCAAAGAGAGAAAGCTCTCAGCAGAACATCCAGAAGAAACTTAGATGTTTCTCAAATTCAGTTCTTGCAAAATTGAAAAAAAAAAAAACCCAAACCCCAAAAACCAAAACAACCCTGATATTTTGGTATCCATTGCCAAGGAGTACTTTGCTTATTTATACTTTATACGCTCACAAACTTTAAGTGGCTCTTTCTCCTACCCCTCTAACCTGCAAAGCCATAATGAAATCTTAATATTTTCATCTTGTGGAAAAATAGTGCCTCCAGCTCCAGCCCCACTGATGGCAGCAGTTTCAGTGATGACAGGGAAAATATTCCTGCTAAGGCAAGCAACGCCAGAATCACACCCAGCATACCTACTGGTGAGCAGCTCATACAGCTGGAAATCCTCTTCCAGCAGGTTCAGCCACTCCCTTCTCTGTGCTGAACAGGTCACTTAAGCTAAACAAAAATTCTTTAAATCCCCTAAAAAACTAATTGTGGGTAACCTCCATGAAACAGCAGGAGCCTTGTGACTCTCCTTAGCATTAAATATCCCACCCTTAGGCAGCAGAAGTCATCAACATTTCAGAAAAATTTGATGTTCAACCCTGAAGTCTGCCCGCGTCTCAGGGAAACAAAACTAAAAATCCTTTCCCTAAAGATCCAACATGGAACTCTGTGAGACTGATTTTTGTGGTCTTCACATTTTGTGATTGTGGTGGGTTTTAGACCCACCTTTTTGCTATCCAGCGGTAGCAGCTACTGCTCTTGGCTGGGGGAGACTGCTACGAGAATATTATTTGTGTGGAGGTTACAGTGGCTTTTGGAAATCACAGGATTACAAAAATAGGAACACACGATAAAAAGAAATCTGATGGGAAAACTGGAAGACTGGGAAGAAGACAGAGAAATTAAGATCTTTTGGCAACATGCTCAAAATCAATCTTAATCAGCAAAGATGTTTAGGAGATCACTGTGAAATGAAGTTCCCAGCCCAGTGCCAGGAAGCTGGATTTCCACATTGCAATAATGAATATCTCCAGTGGTAATTGCTGGAAGGCCAATCCTGACTGTCAAAATAGAAGAACCACAGTGGATTGTTGTGAGGAATTTTATACGATGAACTTGATTTATGCTTGGAACCACAATCAGACTTCAGGGCTGTCCTCGTGATAATTTTCATAGCATTGAATTTACATAATTTTAACTAAAAAGGGATAAATCTAACTCCTTACAAACCCTCCTATCTTTCTGCATTCTCACTTTTCTGCAATGCTATCAGCAATCCTATTTCTATCAGTAAATAGTTTCTCAACTTCTTTAACTCTATTATCCTTTTCCATTTAAAATACACTCTGGCATAATCAGACTGCTTTTCAAGTTCAATCAGTCCTGGTAGGAAGAAGTATCTGTCTTTGAGAAAAAGCAATTGTGTTGGCATAATCAGCTTACTAATGATAGGTCCATTATATAATCAATAGATTGGTTTCTGCTGTCTATTCCCTTTCCTCTTGCCTCCATAATAGTTCTCGGTTCAGTCAGACATTTGTGATTCATTTAGGAAATGGATTAAGTAAGCATTTGGATTTTTACCAATGGTGCTGCATTGTGCTGATTACTAACTGCAGCTGTTGCATTTCACTGCAGAAATATCTGCTTTTCAGCATAAGTATGATCATCTCTCAGGCACAGATGAACATGCAAGTGCCCTGGGTATCATCTGTGTTTTCTGTTTTCTTGATGTAGAGTCTTTTTATCTTCAGGGGATGATGAATTCCAGCATGGAATGGTAACTTCCCTGTGCAGCTAAAGTTCCACTGTGTAATAATGTATAAATCTACTCATGAATTAATCTATTCAATTATGAATCTCACTAACTTTACTAACTTAATTTTCAATTTCTCATAATTTTGTATAGCTCCCATCCATTAGGATCAATGTTCCCTTTTCAGGCTCAATCTACCAAATGGCCATCCTTTCACCACTGTATTCACCTGATTTTTTTTCCAGAGTTTAAGCAAAATACAGTGTAGGTATTTCAGCAGAACAATTCTTGAGAGGAATCTTTGGTTTTCATTACAAAGAAATAAAAAAAACCCCAACCCACAGATGTCATTTTATTCTATTTTATTTATTCTATATAACTAATCTGCAAAGCAAGTCAGCCTGCCCTGGGTTAGAGGACACAGTATGGAAGAGTCACTTAGGTATTTCACTCCAGCAGAATGTAGTTTGAAACGCCACTAGCACGTTACCTTAATTTAAATTTCCCATTCCTGATAGTTAGGTGATACCAAATAACCAGAACAAAAAATTAACAGATAACTTCAAGCTAGCTCAGTACTAAATGGCCACTACCTGTTACAATTCATGGTTGCTGAAGTCCACATCTCCAAATAGCCAAGAAAGCCTCTAGAGGTAAATACAGAAAAGAAGAAACCTTCTAAAATTATCTGGCAGGGGCAGCTTAAACCAGAGGATTCCTGTTGTGGGAGTTCTCCTGTGCAATGTGTACATTCCCAATGAGCAAGTCCAGGCATATTTGTTTTCACACAGTCGTTTCCACACTAAGACACATTTCCATTCCCCCCTCCCTCCTTCTGCTTTTGTATTCCATCATCCACATCAACAATTAGTGGAAGTGCCTCGCTGTGCCTGTTCACATTGTTCCCAGACTTTTCTCTCCCCCAGTGAGCTCTGAAGACCATGCATTATTTGACATGACATGACTTGGAGGCCTTCTACAGCAATGACCATATGCAGGGAAGCAGACAGAGACAAGAAAGAAGAAAGTTAGTCCTGGTTACAACTATCTGGGACAGCAGGACTCAAATTAATGTGTGTTTATCTCTTAGCACAATACCTCAGGTGACTGGACTTTAAACTAAATCTTGTAAACCAGAACCACCCAAACTTCACCAGAAATAAAAACAACCTAAAGGTCAAGCTACAAAGTCGTTGTTCTATTTGTTTTGTGACATTAAATCACAGGATATGAAATCGAAAATAATCTTAGTGAATCCAGATGTTTTAACATCAGGCAGAAGCCTATTCAATGTGTTGGGGTTTTTTTTGTTTTCTGAAATAATTAAGTATCTGTTGCATTTTCCATCACAGTTCATTTCTCTGCCACATGAGCAATTTGCCAGCTTGTACATACACACTGAATGTATTCAGTTTATAGTAAACAGCTGCACGCAGGGCAGCTTCCCTTCACACACACAGGCTTTGCACTTGTGTGTTTACATGTTTTTTAAATTAACCTAGTCAAGGGCACAGATCGTTCAAGACCATAAAACGTAATCAAAGGTACCTACTGCTCTCTGGAAATAAAGTCTTACAAATATCTCCTCCAAAAATGGATGTTTTCTTAGAGTGTATACTTAATATTTCCTCTCATTTTACCACTAAAGTCCAGAGAAATTAGATTTTACCATTCCTTCCTCCAAGAGAAGGTGATCCCCAGACATCTGTCCCCAGATGTTCAGCCTGGGTGTTCTAACTCTCATCCATTAAAGTGCATATACCGATTGCTGCCACTGATATTATCAGCCTCTGTGCTTATGTGTGGGCCTCTTCCTCAGTTACTTCAACGCAAATAGTCAAGGCCAAAAGTTTGTTCTACCACAGATATGCATAGAGAAATTTCAAAGACTAAGTTCATAACCCCATCAGCTTCTCACAACCTGAGGAGCTTCCCCGTATCCTCCTGTCTCTCTCCAGTGACCTCAACAAGCAGCAGCCCACCATGCAATATTGACATGGACTTGCAGAACTCCAAATACCTTTAAACCCAAATACCTCTGCTTCATAAACATGATGCCAAAAAGCATACACGGATTATGGCAGTGAAATATATTTTTCCTTTTCAAATATCTATATTTGAAAGTAAATTGGCAACAACTATCCACAGTGAGTCTAAACACATTAAATCATGGAATCATTAAGGTTGGAAAAGACGCTTAAGATCATCAAGTCCAACAATCACTGTCTAGAATAGTTCACAAAACTTTAGAAGTTTACACAGGTAAAAATAAATATAAATAAAAAGCCCTCTCACATTTTAAATGACTGGAGCTTTTTCTCAATTTACATTGGGAAGTTGAAAGGGACAGAAAATTAATTTCTTTCTGAAGTCTTCATCGTATGCAATACTTGGTTGCTGTCAGTCAAACACAAGGTCATACACAGACTTCATCATGTGTCACAACAGATTGCGCTGCACTAAATATCAGTATTAGTTTCAGTCCTTATCATCAAGGGAACAGCTGCTATTTCGCTCTTCCCAAATTACTTCCTAGTATTACTTTCAGTCTCTGTTCCATAAAAAACAAGCTTCTCACTCAGCTTTTCTTATTATTTTTTCCATTTTAGCTATCAGGTGCAAGAGAATGTTACAGGGAGTGGAAAAGTAGGAAAATCAGCTTCTATTTTGTAATACAAATATAAATAGCAGAAGGGGAAGAATGGCATCTTGAAAGCCTGAAAGATGTAGAGGTCGATTTTCAAGTGTATTTAAGAACATCCTGATGCAAGTAGACTAGTAGGATCTTTGTACACTGCAAGGGGATCTGATGTGACTACATTTTTTTTTTAAATCCTATCTCTCTGAACTACTAGGCTTCTTAGCACCTATTTTTTTACCCCCCAAGGATTACTCTTGCAAACGACATTTCAAGTGAAGTTGAATCATCTGTTGTTCTTGGATTTTTTGGATCTCAGATTATAGACAGATGGACATCAAAAGTGAATGAGTTACCAAGGCTTACCAAGTTACCATTCCCTTGGTTTATCCAACAACATACATCATGAAAATCAAACATATTGGCTAACTAAGAAGGTATCGTAAGGCAGCTTGTTTTACTCAGCATTGCAGCGGGATAGGAGGATCCATATAATGTGTTAATAAAGCCAGGCAGTGAACAGCAGCTTGCTTTGCCTTGGGAACTACTTGTTGAGGTCCACCAGGACACCTGATGAATACTGGGCCAAAAACATTTTTTACTTACTAAGTAATGGAGACCAACCAGCCCACTACTGTACATGGTGAAGTGAGGCATGTTTCCTCTTTTACTGACTTCAGTGTTTTAAATGAACTCTCCTAAATTTCAGCTGTAACAGCAAATTCTGCTGTGCCAACTGATGATGCCTCCATAGGTCTGCCACAGTGAAAGGACACAGAACTCTAAGTACACAATACAGAAAAAAGAATTGAAGTAATTGCAGTTATTCAATTACAGGTATTACTTTACAAAGAAAATTGCCAGCATGTACCCTCCTGCCTTTGCATATCTTAGAGTGCATACAGTCATTTTCAAATATATATACATTAAAAAAAAGCCTATTAAATTAGTATTTACCTTTAACATCAACCAGCTACATAAAAGGGCGAAGAAAACTAGCAAATAACATCTTCTACCTCCCAATCATTTCAGGCTATAAATCTTAACTTTATGAATAATGTTGGCTCAACTTTTCAGACAGCAGAAACTCTCTATTTTCCCATAAAAATATAGAATTTATCTATAATCAGTTGAAGAGGTAACCAAGAAGAATACTGTCGATTTGCATTACCTGACAGCAGTATTGGGGAATACCCAGCTCTAGCAACTAGAAGGACCAGTCAGTGGCGTGCAAGAATGAAGACAGGATGCCTACAAACTCTTTGGAGGGTGCTGTAGGTTGAATGTGGCTGGTAAAGTGCTCTTTCTTCATCTGCTTGAGTTTCTAGATGACTGCATGCTAAATGGCTGCAGATGCCTTCTTTGAAGAACTCCACAAATGACGTGTCACCAGCTATTCAGAATAAAGATGATAATTTCACAACTTTCAACAACCAAATGAACCACATGGAGGCTGTGATAGATAAGGCACGCTCACTGAAGTGCCACTTTTGATGCCGAAAGTTAATATAGTCTCCTCTACAGTATCTAATATCCTCAATACTTGGTCTTTCTGATCAGACTTCCAAAAAAAGTCCTAACAGTGTTATTTTAAGCCACAGCACGATTGTCTGTAGACATTAGACTGGAATCCTTTCACTTCACACGTATTTTCAAAAAGCAAAAGGAAAAATACTTTCCATTACTGCTGACTTAGGTTGAGCGTGTACATGGATCCTTATGGGACAAACAACACAGGAAGAAGGTTGGGCTTATGGTTAAGATAAGTGAACCAGGTCTCAACACTTCATGAATCCAACTGTTACGGTCCTGTACAACACAGAGCAAGTTGCTTAAACTCCAGCCATCTGAGTATCAGTACTGCAGGGGCAGCATCATTTCCTATCACATGCTTCCAGTCTATAGCATCTAGCAAGGCTTTATATTCCTCAGAGAGTGTGCCTTTACTGATATATGTATCCTTACACACAGACATCTAGCTCAACAGCACTCAGTCATGGAAAGAACATCACAGTGGCTGTTTGAGCGTTTCAAAGTGGCACGCTGATACTTAAAAAGCTTATTCTTGGAGTACCCCAAGCTTCAGCCATTCAGCAATGCAAAGCTTACATCAAGGACTCTCCTCTGCCTGCCCTCAGGCAATACAGCAGATAGACATTCAGACAGCTAGGTGATGATTTAATGCTCTTACTCCTGAACTGTCTTTCCTCATGCCTCTTGGTTTAGATCACACTTCCAACACAGAAGCCACGATTGATACTCACTAACAGTAAATGCTCCTCTAATTAATTTATGCAAAAGGAATGACAACACATGATGAAAACTGCATTCCAGAAGATGCAATGCTCTGCTGAGAAGCTGGCAAACTCCCGTACATAGTGTGATATCACCGACTAAGCACCTTTTTCAATCTCTTACTTGCTGTCCCTTTCTTCCACACGCCTTGTTGGGATTATAGTGCCACCAATTTCAACTCTCATTTCAGAGCATGCTTTTCCCAGAAGTCTCTACACTACACAGCCAAATCCAATTCCACTCCTCAGATGGACACTATGCTTTTGGCACAAGATCCAACAAACCGTGGAGTTAAATTCAATGTGCCTGTGTAGCAAATGAACAATATTTAGTCTCAGGAATCTGTCACTTGCCCAAATGCGTTCCTTCAGAGCAATGAAACTGTGCAGTTTCCGTCCTTGGAGATATTAAAATGCGATGGGACACAGTTCTGAGCAACCTGCTGTAGCTGACTGCAGGGTCAGCAGGAGGACTGTACTAGGCAATCTTCCAACCTCAACTCTTTCATGATTCTGTAAAAACACTTGTTAGCAGTTACACTTTTTAAAGACCACATCACCAAAGCCCAGACAGCACAAGCTTAGAGAACATATTAAATGCATAACTATTTAAAGGCACAGAACAGTCCTGAATCTGTGGAAAGTTGTCAAAGATTATGGCTAAGTAGCAAAAACAGTCATCATGATACACTTCAGGGTTCTGTGCATAATTCCAGGTGTCTTTCCCAATTTCCCCGTAAAGCCCACTCAAAATAAGGGGCATGCAAGTAACAACCCATTTCTTTCAGCAAACAGGCTACAGGCAATGCTAATAGCACCTGTTTAGTCTATCACATTACTACAGCTGTACCTTCTCTATGGAGAGTTTGTCTTCACTGAAAAGTTTCTTCATTCTTGGATTCAAATTCTACCCCTAATCAAGCACACCAAGTATTGATTTCTGTTCTCTTTAGCTTGGAGAAGATGAGACTGAGGGGTGACCTCATTAATGTTTACAAATATATATAAAGGGTGAGTGTCAGGAGGATGGAGCCAGGCTCTTTTCAGTGATAGGACAAGGGGTAATGGATCTAAACTGGAACATAAGAGGTTCCACAAAAACATTAGGAAAAACTTTTTCACTGTAAGGGTCACAGAGCACTGGAACAGGCTGCCCAGAGAGGTTGTGGAGTCTCCTTCGCTGGAGCCTTTCAAAAGCTGCCTGCATGCATTCCTTTGTGACCTGCTCTAGGTGATCCTGCTCTGGCAGGGGGGTTGAACCAGATGATCTTTCAAGGTTCCTTCCAACCCTAACATTCTGTGATTTCTCTAATTCCATGGAAAACATGTTTCCAAGCTTTTCTAAAGGAGTCAACAGGCACATAGCCTCCACAAACCAGACTAGTCATTCATAAAAGACCACTAATAAGTCTACAACTGAGCAGGAAAATCCTGTGAAAATCCAAAGTGCTATAAGCCAGCACTCTGACTACTCAGACTTTCTTTCTTCAGTTTGCAGAAGCAATGTATTTTCTTATTTTTATTGTTCCAGCAGCATTACCAACATCAAAAGGTGACTGAAAATTGCACAATGGCTGTTGTGAATAAATGATGATAAAGGCTTCCCTAACATGGCAGATAATGGTTATAATGCACACGCTTCCTCCTAATGAAACTCCAGACCTCTGATTGTGCTCTCAGGCTGCTTAAAAAAAGGCATATAGCTCTATCACAAAAAAGGCATATAGCTCTATCACCCAGACTGCAAAAACAGATTAAGTCTTCAGCTTATGACATAAGTTGTGGTTTTGGAGCAGAAGGTCACAGGCGCTCTTTGCAATAATGACCATAAGGTCTGAACAATCGCAGTGTGTGATACAAATGACAACCATGAAACACATCCTGCAATGCATTTGCTATGCATCCCACAAAGTCACGCTGCCATAATGTAATTCACTGTCGTGCTGAATTATATGATATTTTAAAGTCTATGAATCCTCAATGTCAAAATCTGAAGTACTGTGTTATGTTTTGGTTCTCTACCATGTAAATAATGCTTTCGTGCTTCAAAGATTTTATATGCAAGTAATTTAAGAGAGACTATTACAGAAGCAAACACTAAACCGAAGCCTTATATTCCAGTTTCTACGACTACCTAAAGAATATACACAAAAATCATTCTGCAGCAGAAACTGTCATATACGTCACTGTTCCAACTCCCTGCTAGTACTAAAAATACTTCAGTGGTAGCACAGCACTGTATCATCAAACCACCAATGATATTTTATAGTTATTGATGACGTCTTATATTCATGTGTATACACAAGTTCTCCTTTCCAGGAGAAAATACATAAGTCCATTCATGATACATTCAAGATACTTTTTGTTTTTGAAGACACGCATAACTCTCCCTATTTGTTAGGCCGTAACACTTTCTCCGGGATGTTTGCAGTGCAAACAATAGCAGAAAATTGAGACAGCAGTCCTCTGCAACCAGATCAGGCCCTGAAAGCAGGCTAATTGTCAGAGCCTGATGATCTGTCTGGGGGAACGTAGCCCACAGAGGGGCTATTTCTATGCCAGACAGACATATCCTGTGTCATCTCCTGTCTGCTGCTGATGTCTTCCTTGATGTTTCCTTTCTCTCATAATCAACTCTGCCCTTTCAGTATTTCCTATGCCCAGGATGCCTTCTGATATAAATTCACCTCTTTTTCAAAGGGGTGAGAACTATATGTGGTACTTCATTCAACATGAACATCCATAATTTGATCTAGCAACAGCCACGCTGACAGTTTTGGCTCCTTTCTACTCCCATTAGCCCTGCCAAACCAGCACACAAGCACACCAATCTACTTCCACTGACTGTTCATACATCATCAGCAATGTCATTTTTTAATCCTGTCTTCAGGGTCAAATTCTGCTGTTGGTCACATCTGAGCAGCTCTGTGGAATGCCATGTGGTGCCCAGGTGAAATTGGGCGTAAGTTGAACCTTGTAGGTCTGTGAAAAGGCACTAAAACCTCCCAGGTAGAGATCATTACTTTCCACTTCACTCCTGATCTATCCAGGAGCATGTTTATAGTTTATATTAGCTTTAGCAATTCCCAATATAAGCACAGTGTGAGTAACTTTCCCTAAGGCCAGAAGTCTCACCATCCACATTTCAGTGAGGTTCCTTCCACATTCATGACTTAATGCTCCAAGGAAATTCACGCTCCTCTGAGCCCACAGTCCTCACAGGCTCAAAGGTATAAATAAATGAGATTGGACGAGACCATTTAGGAGCAGAACCTCCTGCTAAAAACGTTGTGTTTTAAAGAACGAGTATTTTTCAGTAAGCTGAATATGCTTTAAAACCAAAAAGACTAAGAGCTTCCTTAATTACAGTGGCAGCTATTATGACTGCAAACGTGAATCCTTTCTTTTTTCCTTCAGAAAGATTCAAAGTGCAATCTTAACACTCCCGAGCAGATACCTCTTGCCCTTTCAGATCCTTAATATATCAGTCCTTTAGGGAGGAATCTGAATGTAAACTTCAAGGCCACAGAGGCTCAGGACAGCTCAGAGTCTGCCCTAGGAGAGCAAGGGGGAGGACAGTTGGAGATTTAATTTTAGGGAAACATTTCCCTCTCCTCTGTCTCCCTCTCCCCTTATTTTCCCAAGAAAACAAACTCTTTTTTTTTCATTCCTAGATTACACTGTAAGCTGATTCCCTCACCTCCTTTGAAAGAATCAACCAATTTACTTCTCATCTGCAGCTTCCTAAAGTGACCCCTAGATTGGGCTCACCAGCCCACCCAGCAATCAATAGAGACAATAAGCACCCTGCAAAAACTGTGACATAACAAAATCATTTCCCAGTGATTTATTAGGCATGCAGCCATTAATGACTTTGCAAGTGTGGAAAGCGAGATGGAAGGGCAGAGCCCGAGCCAACACTAGCTGTCAGAATATCATTGTCATCTCTCGGCTTAGAAATATTTAAGCCATTTGATGTTTCAGCTTGGCATCCCGACATAACAACAGGCCTGGAAACAGCAATAAATATGCACATTGAGGAATCTGTTCAAAATCATAGAGGCTGACAAAGAAAGGGGAGAAAATGTGCAGAGATGTTTGTTTGTGTGACACTGAAAATAAAGGATCGTGATCTCCAAGAGCATCCTTCTAGTACACCAACTCTGCTGCCAAGGCTGAAGTACCAGAGGCAACAGCCACTTCGCTGAACTGAAAGATGTTCTGATATTCATTCGCAGATGTTATTTTTCTCCTTAATGTGACAAATTCTCTTTATTCTTTTGAATAAAAAGTCACCTTGTGATGTATTTGGGAGAAACCCAAGGAAGTGCCAAGGTTCTGCAATTTCCACCTGCTGGGAGCAGCAGGTGCTTGGCACTTGCCACGGTGAAGCTCTTGAGACAGGTTCTGCCCTGAACTGTGCGAGTGTAAACACAACATAACTTTGCTGGCACTGACTGAATTACCCCAGATAAAATTCAAAGTAAGCAAGAGCAGAATCTCTTTTTTTTTTTTTTTTTCCTTCAGCAACACAGGATTACAATGGCAACATTAACATTAGAACAGATCAATTTTGCAAGATGACAATAGAACATCCTGATCTCTCTACTCAGCAGGCAATTGCATCCCATCTTAGAATAGAGTTTTTAAAATGTTCAAAGCAATGTGCGAGCATTAACTTCTAATGGCTTAAAAAGGATTTTTATAACGCTAATGTCTTCATAGTAGCAATGTGGTGCATCTAGAGAGCAAAGGTTTCCGTTCAAATCTGTAGCAGCTTTCAAAGACGTTTAGACCAGAAATTTCCATTTAGGCATCTCCAATTTCAAGACTCCAGAACATGCTGCTGGGAAAGACAGAGGTTGATGTGACCTCTACTTTAGAAAGGCTCCTGCAGTTATATTATGGTCTGTCTAATTGACTAGTTTGTTAGTCACTTCCGTATTTGAAAAAAAAAAAACCAACCAACCAAACAAACAAAAACCAAAAAAAAAACCAAAACCAAAACAAAAAAAAACCCCAAACAAACAAAGAAAAGAAAAAGGTGTTCGATGAATCCAGCAATTCGGCAAACACGTCCCTGCCATGCCGACAGAACACAGTGGCCCTGACTCTTGGCTACTGAAAGACAAGTTGAAAGCAGTGGGGACACCCAACAGGCAGCAACTTAGTGGTCTAGCGCTATTCCCAGAAAGAAGGGTTGGGGACCACCCACCTGTGCTGAAGGAGATTAAGCACAGACAGAAGGTGAAAATAGAGTGTTTTCAGACTTTGTGTCATATCTTGTTCTTGCTTCAGAAAGATGTACCTGAGAAATGCCCTGCAGTGGTGCAAGGCACAAGCCCAGCTTTCTTAAATGGATTCATTTTTTCCACTGTCACAGGCAAACCCAAGAAATAAAAATATGTGGGAGAGGGAAGAACAGTATGTAACTTTCTTTTCAGAGATGCCTATTATTCCATAGTCCTCTAACACAACTGTAGTGTATTTTGCATTATTCACTTTTTTTTTCCCCCAATATATTTGGTCAGCATTTCTACACGTCTAAAAAATATGTTTTAGGATAGCCTGCATCACAACAGTACCTTTCTGTCCCACTTTCAGAATTGACTCCTCTCCTACTCAGACCTTGTTAGTCCTTCGCTTGTTTTTAATTTGAAAAATCTCAATGAGCAAGAATTACATGTCTCAGCAATAAACATGATCTCACAGCATCACAAAGAAAAGGAGGAACAAAATAAAAATTACTGTCTCGTGAAAGCTCCCTTGACAACTACAGCTACATTGACAGGCGCCACTGAAATAATAGGAACGATGCTTCAAAACAACAGCCAAGAAAACGTTATGAAAGAGAAAAAAAAACAGTCTAAATGGATCTTTTCAAATGCAGATTCCACTGTCAAATGAAGAGAATGAGAAAAATGTTCTTATAGCACAGTCATATTTAAACTCAGACAGATTATGGAAAACCTCTAAAAATGGGAGTACAACCTGAAAGATCCTTGGCCCAACAGTCCATTTCAGGAATACTAGAATGGAACAGAGGATCATATCTGGGGGATGGAGAGATGAAAGGTGTTACCTCATTACCAAATTCTGAATTGCTTCCAATTGGGTGAACAATAAAACTCATGTCAACTTCAGTGCGGTATCAGGCATTTGCAGGCTTGTATCTGAGTAACTACTGCTACCTAGGTGACAAACTGCATAGCAAAGAAGCCACGAAATTAATGAACATGAAAAAATATGGTGCACTACTAATGATGTTCCATCCAAGACAGAACTAAGGCAACACTCATGAGGAAAAGTTGTCTATGGGCTTTAGGGATGCAATTAGGAAAAACCATTAGCCTTCCCCTGTCAGTAAAGCTTAAGCATGAACAAGTTACTCAGACAGTTTTTCCACCTTAGCTTCACAACCATAAAATGGGGAAAACTGCTCTAAGTACTGGTGTGGTCAGTTTTCTGGTGGCTGGAAGGTATTTCAAAACCACCAGATGGATCCTGTAAAATCCTGCAGCAACCGCAGCATCTCCCAAACTACCTATAGCTCTTCAGCAGGCAGAAAATGCAGCTCCTTGGTGCAGAGGTGGAGATCCAGCCGCACAGAAGTTCCTTGCTAGACAGAGTCGGGGGGGAGGCTATGGAAAGAGATGACAGAGACAATGCAGCAGGCAGAGTGGAAAAGCATAAGGTGTACAGGGCGAGTGGTGTTTTGGTGTGGTACATTTTATTTGGTGTGGTACATTGTATTTTCTCAGTACAACCCTATTGTGAAGTACTACTGGTAATATGGCAAAGATCATTGCCTAAAAACTCCAGTCACAAATGCATAGGCAACACCCATGTTAGCAGAAACAGATCCTTTTCTCCTCATACTGAATGCACTCAGAGCTCCACAAGTTTGGCTTAGGCTCTTGGGCTTGCATTCCTCTCCAGAGAAAAATGAAATCTGCAAAAGAACCATGTATTTCTCCTCCATTTTATTCCATTTTATTTATACACACTCAAGATAGCAAATTAATTTGCTTTAACTTCTTATTCTTGCCTTAAATAAAGGAAAAACTTCAAACCAGAAATATCTTTTTGTTCCTTTGTGGCCTGCCAGAAGACACACGCAGGGCTGTTTCCCACTTTTATATAATGAGAGAAGAAAAAAAAACAAAAACAAAAACAAACAAACAAACAAAAACCAAAACCCAAAGAAACACCAAAAACCAACATAAAACCAACCAAAACAGATTGCACCAAAAAGAGATACAGGGACTCTGCCATTTCTTGCCAGAAGCACTGAAAACAAAAGCACATTGGGACTGAGAATAAAAACCTAAGTAGTTACACAGGTAACAAGAACATCCTTATAGTAAAGAAAAACAATAGTCAAAGTTTTGAAAGGCATGTAAACTCTGAAGACAGAGCCAGGCAGCCTTTTAGCACTCACTAGGAATACAGAGAAACTTTTGGTCTGAGGTTATTCTGTATCTGTTTTCTACAGTTTCTTGCACGTTTTTTTTACAGCGTGCATACACAAAACAAAACAGACTCAGTGCACAGACTCATGGCTTGCTAAGTCTGCTCCACCATGGCTGTACAACTGTCCCTGGTCTTTCAGTAATAAACAGGCTGCTCGTGTCCAAATCTGAGAGAGCTCTGGGCTGCCCAGCCCCAGCAAATTCAGCTTGTGGATTAGTTTTGAACGAGGGAACAGCCAGATGAAACACTGATTCAGCCACAAGGCACGGACAGTTCCCGGAGCCAAATCCGGAGATGCTGAGACCAGCATTTGGGGGTGAACAGACCTTTCGCTAAACCGCACTGCGAGTCTGCGTGTGAACTGGATGAGACACGCTGAGCCAAAGCCGCAGCCCAGGGCCGGGGAGCTGCGGTGCAGCCGGAGTCATCCTCGCTCCTCCGTGCCACGAACTCTGCACCCTGAGCTCCTAGGACTGGATGGGGGCAGAGACATGGGGAACCCCCCACGTTCCAACCCACTTCAGATGTGGAGGATTCGCCTGTTGCACGGGCTGCACCCTCCAGCCCAGCATCCCCCGAACTCCAGACCTCGGCGGCGGGAAACACCTCTTCCCTGCTTTTCGCTGCGCTACATGTCAGAGAAAAGCCCCAGCGCCCAAGGCACGCCAGCTGCCCAAGGGGAGGAAGAGCAAGTAGCCACTTACAGGGATGTGCACTCGCAACATGAGTTTCTTCTGGCTGGAGCTTTTCCTGCTGCTGCCGCTGCCGGAGGCATCTTTCTTCTTGTCCATGGCAGTGCTTCCCATCCTTTCACTCAGGCGTGGTGCTTGTCGATGGATCTGGAGAGGGACGCTCCTCTTCCCCTCTCTCCACCGTCCCACCGGCCGCAGTTACTCCAGGCTCCTTATTTTCTTTTTTCTTTCTCCTTTTT
>JAAGNO010025224.1:0-53591 GCA_033439905.1 Ceryle rudis
GGGTCTTGCCCAGGGAAGCAGGTGGCACCAGCCCAGCACTGATCAGAGCTGAGGCCAGCATCAGGAAAGCCTCTGGAGGTGCGGGGGGTGCGCGGGGGGGCTTGAGGGGAGGGAGGGGTGGGGTGGAGGGGTGGGGGAATTAGGAGATGTTGGTGGGGTGAGGGGGGGTGTTGGGGGGGGGGGGGGGGGGGAGGATTTGCCATTAAAAAAGAGCATTGATGGAACCTCTCTGTACTGCTCTTAATTTCAACATAGAAGTGGGCCCACTGCTGAATGAGGTAGGAGCACTGGTAACAGAAGATGCACAGAGGTGGATTTACTGAATGCCTTCTTTGCATCAGTCTATACGGCTAAGACCAGCCCTGAGGAAACCCAGACCATGGAAGTAAGAGAGAGAGCTTGGAGGGAGGAAAACTGTCCACTGGTTGATGAGGATTGGGTTAGAAATCACTGGGGTAAACTGAGCGTGCACAAATATATGGGCCCTGATGAGATGCATCCACGAGTGCTGAGGGAGCTGGCTGATACTGTTGCTTTACCACTCTTCCATCATTTTTGAAAGGTCATGGAGAACAGGAGAGGTTCCTGAGGACTGGAAGACAGCCAGTGTCACTCCAGTCTTTAAAAGGGGCAAGAAGGATGACCCTGGAAATTACAAACCAGTCAGCCTCACCTCCATCCCTGGAAAGGTGATGGAGGAGCTCATTTTGGAGATCGTCTCTAAGTACATGGAAGAAAAGGTTATCAAAAGTAGCCAGCATGGATTTACTAAAGGGAGGTTATGTCTGACTAATATGATAGCCTTCTATGATGGTGTGACTGAATGTGTAGATGCTGGGAGTGTAGTGGATGTTGTTTACCTTGACTTTAGCAAGGCTTTTGACACTGTCCCATAAGATCCTTGTGGGTAAGCTTAGGAAGTGTGGGTTAGAGGGAACACTGAGGTGGGTTGAGAACTGGCTAAACAATGGAGCTCAGAGGGTCATGATCAGTGGTTCAAAGTCCAGCTGGTGACCTGTAGCTAGATGTGTTCCCCAGGGGTCAGTACTGGGTCTGGTTTTAGTCAATATCTTCACCAATGACCTGGATGAAGGCATAGAGTGTACCCTCAGCAAGTTTGCTGCTGATACAAAACTGTGAGGAGTGGCTGACATACTGGAAGGCTGCGTGGTCATTCAGTGAGATCTGGACAGACCGGAGAGCCGGCAAACCTAATGAAGTTCAACAAGGATAAGTGTAGAGCCCTGCATCTGGGGAGGAATACACCATGTGCTAGTACAGGCTAAGGGTTGACCTGCTGGAAAGCAACTCCATGGAGAAGGACCTGGGAGTACTGGTGGACAGTAAGTTCTCCATGTGACAGCAATGTGCCCTTGTGGCCAGGAAGGCCAGTGGTATCCTGGGGTACATAAAGAATTGTGTCCAGCAGGTCAAGGGAAGTTTTCCTTCCCTTCTACTCTGCCCTAGTGAGACCACATCTGGAGTATTGTGTTCAGTTCTGGTCTCCCCAGTTCAAGATGGACAGGGAAATGCTAGAGACGGTCCAAAGGAGAGCTACAAGGATGATGAAGGGACTGGCACATCTCTCTTATGAGAAAAGGCTGAGACACCTGGGGCTCTTTAGCCTGGAAAACAGAAGACTGAGGGGGAAATATTATTAATGTTTACAAATATCTGAAGGGTGGGTGTGGAGTAGAAGGGGCCAGTCTCTCTTCAGTGGTGTCCTGTGATGGGATGAGGGGCAGTGTTCATAAACTGGAATGCAGGAAGTTCCACCTCAACATGAGGAAAAACTTTGCTGTGAGGATGCTGGAGCACTGGAACAGGCTGCCCAGAGAGGTTCTGGAGTCCCCTTCTCTAGAGACTTCCAAAACCTGCCTGGATTCCTGTGTGGCCTGCCCTAGGTGTTCCTGCTCTGGCAGGGGATTGGACTCAATGGTCTCCAGAGGTCCCTTCCAACCTCTGCCATTCTATGATTCTGTGATATGACAAGGGACCTGGCAAAGGTGGAGAAGCTTGCTATGTAGATGCTATGAACTCTTTGCTTCAGCCATTGCTACCCTGGCTGCTCTGAGGGCAAGTTGCTTAAGTGTCCTTCCCCCTCGTCTTGGCCAAAGGCAGAGTTGTCTCTGCCATTTGCTGGATTCCAGCGCAGTGCTGAAGAAGCTGTGTTTGCTTCAGCTTTGTCTGTTAGGTAGCTTTCTGGGCTATCGCTTACAGCAGCTTCCCCGGGGCAGTGAGAAAAAGAGCTGTTTGTTGTAAGAGTCCCATGAGAGAGATGAGCATGCTTAGAGTTGTTGTATATTCAGTTCCACGGTGTGATTATTTTTAAGTTGATCTAGGAACAGGTTTTCTGCAGAAAGTCACTGACTGTTATTTATTTTCACATTAGAAAGACAAAGTGGGGGGTGTTTTGGGAAGAAATATTGAGAGGGCAGGGAGTGGAACTGGGCAAAGATTTAAAAGAACAAATCTTTTTAGTGAAAAAAGGTCTAAAATTAGTTTTTTGTGCATATGCTGACCAGTCTAGACAGAGCTGATATTTAGAAAACACTCAACATTCATGAGAAGCTATTGAAATTCCTGAGTGCAGTCGGGTTCGTCTGTCTTGCCTCGGCCGTTAGCCTCACTCCCCCATGGGATGCCACATATGGCAGTGACACAAATCAGCACAGCCCAGAGTGCACAGCTCTGTCTGGCCCAGCATATTACTGGATGTCACTGGGGCGTGCATATAGGATGGCATTTCTATTTCCAGCTTTCTCACAGTCCCTACCTTCTCTTTTCCCTACTGTTGCCGTTGTGCCCTGTGAGAAATACAGGCTCAAAAACCTCATTGTACCCCCCCGATTTTTGTAGGGTTTGTGGGTGTGCTTTGGAAGTAGGGGTGAAATAGAGATTGAGCTGGAAAATTGATGTGTGTTACTTTTTCTTCACCAGAGCTTGATGCCCCCACCAACCTGAGATTTCTCAATACCACGGAGCATTCAGTGTTAGTGTTGTGGACACGGCCCCGTGCGGTGATCACAGGATACCGGCTGACTGCAGGTCCCACAAGAGGAGGTCAGCCAAGGACCTACAATGTGGGACCTTCTGCCACCAAGTACCTTCTCAGGAACTTGCAGCCTGGCACCGAGTACACTGTGTACCTTGTGGCAGTTAAAGACGACTTGCAAAGTGCCAGAGAGACCGGAGTCTTCACAACTTGTAAGTACAACGAGCACATATTCCTCTTCCCTACCGCACTGGCCTTTCTTCAAAACCTGTGCTGAAAGTGGCTATTGTGAATTGGTCCACAGAAGAAGCCTTTAGAAGTTGTGTTCCGGCAGAACTGCTTGGGAAATATTCCTTGGTTTTCTGTTTGGCAGGAGAAAGAGTTATTTGCATCAAAGCTTTTAGTGACGTGTATTTCGGCTTCTTGGTGATTAAAAAACAAAATGGAGAACTTACTACTGGTACCTCAGTTCTTGTTTAACCAAATGACAAGGAAATTTAATTTTACTTGATCTTTCCAGTTGTTTGGTTTTGGAACAACAAATCAAGGAAAGCGAACAGCTCCTTTCAAATGGGCAAGGAATAATTCGTTGGTCATCTGTGTAAAGCTGAAGGCAGTCATTTCTCAAGCCCAGCCATATCATCTGAGGCAGCTCAACTGTAGTTAGAGAAACTGATACAAACATTGCATTATATGTTTTGTTACTTTGTTGAACCTTTCAGTCATCCCTACTTGTGCTGATGGCTTGGAAGAAATATTAAGCAGACTTTGGGAGGAAAGGGAGTTCTGTAAGAAGCCACACACACTTCTAGAGAGAACAAATAGAATCACTGTTTAAATAATGATGAAGCAGCCATATAAACTAACGAAATTCAAAGCCATCCAAGCCCAGAACCACATCCTCTTTTCAAAAGAGAATGTGGTTTCTTTTAGAACAATGTGAAATTTAAATAAGTTCAGACTTTTAATCAGAGCAATGCTGTTGACGTTGGCAAGATGCTTTTTGCTGACAGGCAGCCTTATCTATAAATATTTCTTAATTAGGAGATGGTTGGCTATCTCAGATGAATATTGTCTTCAAGTTCTGGCTTATCTAAATGAAACCAGTCCAGTTTAAGACTATAGTCTCCAAGTCTCCAAGACCAAGTCTCTTCATTCATAACTAGGTCAATTCAGATTAAACTGGAGTTTAGACAGAATCTGGGGTACACAAGGGCTTTGGCTTCTGTGTGATTCCCCTGACAGATTATCTATGAGACCACTGATTCTGCAGATTGACTTTGAGCTCCCTTTAATTCTCCTGACTACAAAAGAGTTGAAGATCTTGATGAGGGGTGAGGTAGTCCTAACAGGGACAGCTGGATGACAGACAAGGGTGTAGTGTTCTGCTGGTTGAATGGCATATGGTGGGTAAAGGAAAAAAGCTGGTTCTTGAGGCACACTTTAGATATCATGCCAAAAACAATATTCCCCAAATTCTTGGGGTTGGATGCATAGAGGACTCGTGAGGTCTAGTTCAATATTTTCATTTTCCTCAGGAACTATAAAAGCACTGGTTATGATTAGACCACTTGCATACCATGCCTCTTGAGCCTGGCAGCAGACACACAAGTCATCTGTCAGATCCCTCCCAAATCCATAGGCTTTCAGAAGTTCTCTATATAGTTCAGCACTTACTATGCACCTCTTGCTGTTTGAACTGCTGTAGGTCAGCTTTTCTAACTGGTGCCATCACAGCAGCTAGACCTCAACTCTGTCAATTCACTTCACAGATCAGCCTGTTGGCTCTGTTCCTCCTTTTAACACAGAAGTGACTGAGACTTCTATTGTCATCACCTGGACACCAGCCCCAAGGATTGGTTTCAAGGTAGGATAAACTGAAGTCCTGTGTTTCTTATTCTCTTGCTTTATTGTGGTAGGGAGGACAGATTAAAGCTGTTTCCTGTGGACTGCTGTAAAGATAAAAGCACAAAGCTGCTAAGCCGATGCTGCTTACAAGGGAATGGGTCTAGGTCACAGAGATCAGTGAGAGCATGTCCTCTGGGCTTCAGGTCAAGTTCATCAGTGGAACATCTGAAACACAAGTTATGAGATTAACAGTTGGTTGTTTAGCACACAGGCCCATGATACTTGTGTTGGGTGATAAGTCTGGGTGCTGATAGTCAGCTGGGAGAGGAGATTTTGAGATTGAAAAGCAAACTTTGCTGCTTCTCCGCAGCTGGGTGTGCGCCCAAGCCAAGGTGGAGAGGCTCCCCGGGAGGTCATCTCCGATTCTGGCAGCATCGTGATCTCTGGCCTGACCCCTGGAGTGGAGTACACCTACAGCCTCACAGTCCTGATGGATGGCCAGGAGAGAGAGACTCCTATCATCAGGAGAGTGACTACACGTAGGACACATTTGTTTTTCCACAACTATTCCTCCTTCCACCAGTTTCCCCTGTGCAACCTGGATGACTGGCTGTCTTCTGGGATTCAGTTCTATTTTTTCCTAACTGTTAGGGCCTGGAAGGTGGTTTTGATGCAGAGGCAACACTAGCACTTGCTCATGCAGTGCAGGGTTACAACTTCAGAATAAGCTAAAAAAAAAAAAAACAACCAACCCCTTCTCCTGAAGTGAAAGGCTATAATCTGAGGAGGAGGGATGCTGAGGGAGCTACTGTGATTCTCACTGCCATAAATGACTCATTTGTCTGAACACTTGCAGCACTGTCTCCACCAACCAACCTGCGCCTGGAGCCCAATCCTGATACTGGGATCCTGGTAGTCTCCTGGGATAGAAGCACAACTCCAGGTAACTCTGAACTCTCACTGTGCTTGAACCTCCTGTTGTACCAGAATGCTAACTTCAGTTCTGTAGTGCTTTGCAGGTCATTAAGGAGACTGATGGAAACCTTGCTGTTGAGTAATTTAAGGAAAAATATACGTATTTCTTAGATATATTCAAGGATATAATTCACAGTTAAGTATAGGTTGCCATAGGACTTTTCATGATTTACATTCCATGTAAAGTGCTATTTTGGAGTATGAATGTGTTTAAGTATTTAATCTAGTTTAGGGATTTGAAGGATTTCTTCAAATATCCCCAGTGGTTTAAAAAAAAGTTCAAGGAAAGGAAAGCAAAAGTGACCCAAAAGATTTCTGGCAGTGAGGTGTGAGTTTGTCTCATTCAGAAATCCTGTGCTTACTCTCAAAGTGTTCAAGGTGAACTCTTCTCCCATGATAGCTGATGGGAGCTGTGTAACTGACACCTGTAAAACAAGGACTGAAAGGTTTTGGAAAGCCTGCTCTCAGCCAGTAGATGTATCTTGTCAGTTTGGTAGGGTCTCAAAAGGAGCTGAAATGATGCTGGGAGAGGGGCATGGCCACCTCCTGGGAAGCTTGTTTGGGGGTGCTTGGCAAAGCAATCTCTTGTGTGCTGGGATCAGGGTGGAAAAATCACTTTTAAAATGTAATGTTTGCTTTGGTTGGTTGTGATCTGATTACCACGTACTGGTCTATCTGTCTTTCAGGCATCAGCGGGTACCGAGTGACCACTGCTCCTACCAATGGGCAGCAGGGCTCTACCTTGGAGGAAGTTGTAGGTGCAGATCAGACCACCTGCACCTTTGAAAACCTAAACCCTGGCGTGGAGTACAATGTAAGCGTTTACTCAGTCAAGGATGACCAGGAGAGTATCCCCATCTCTGAAACCATCACACAAGGTAAAGAAAGGAGGAGCAGCAGTTTTAGATACTCAAAGTCAAATTGCTGAGCCCAAGAGCTCTGCACCGCAGAACTCCTATTAGTCATAGGGCAGAGGGCTTAGACTTCGTATTTGATCTCAAGAAGCAAAATAGCTGTCTGTGTACCAACATGCAACAGAGGTTTTTGTACCCGTGCTCCTCTGCGTGGGCAGCCTCCATTGCCTGTCAGCAGAGTGGTGGTACAGAGATGGATCTGTTGTATCAGTACCCTGAGCTGGAGAGCAACAGAGATTTAACTTGGCCCTGCAGTGCCTCAGCATCTGGAGCACAGCTGTTGGGAATAGGAAGTAGGTGAAGAGAGGTATGAGTGGGAAGTAAGCATATGAGAAATTTTGGCAGCAGTAGTGGCAGAAGATCACCTCAGCGCAATGGAGAGGAAAGCCAAGATTGAAAGGTCCATCACTGTAGCACTTCTGGGACACAGTGGTGTGTGCCACCTCACATTACATGAAACTACCTTCGTAACAACAGTAGCAAAATTAATATTCATCTCCCCAGATGGTTTCATTTCATTTTCCTTTGTGAGGACTTTGTGGTTTTTTTTCTGCTCAGCCCTGAAATGATGCCAGCTACTGTGTTTGCTTGCTCCTGTAACACTGCGCTTTAAAATTTCCATGCTTCACTGAAGTGCTGTATGCTCCCTGGGGGTGAACTAATGCTGTGATACTGCATAATTAAAGCAGTAATAGCTTTAGCCCTTCACCATCCTTTGCTGGGGAAAAGCTAAGAATGTATGTCTCTGGCTTTTAGCACTCTTTCAAGGTGATATGGCACATGCATTCCATGTGGATAAACAATGATTTTACAGAAAAATTGGCATTTTTTTTGCACCTCTTCTGTAAAATAAGTCTTTTCCTAGAAGGACATTAAAATAGAACATAACTATATTATTAAAGCCACTCTTTTGCAATATTACTGTCCCATAATTCCTTTCCAAGCTAACTTGTAATGCTCCAACAGAATGGATACTGAGTCCTGCATCTTTGACTCGCCTATTGGTGCCTAATCCTGAGGGAGGAGGAGCATCCATTAGTGCCCATTGATTGCAGTATCACCCTGCTAAAGTTACACAGCCAAATCTTGTGGCTTAAATCAATACCTGTCTATTGACTTGAGCAGCTGAGGGTTTGGCCATTGATGATGAAAGCTGCATCTAACATTCCCCACTCCTGGCCCTATTCTGTGGGTCCTAACACGCAGGAAAAGAACAGAATAAAATGAATCCATAGGGAAAACAGTCACAGCTGCGCTTGTTTGCCATACAGAAATCCAGCTGATATCTAGAAGGCTATTAAAGAGAATCCTCATTCACTGGCTTAGTTGTGAGATTTTGAACAATTCAGGGAAAAAAAAAAAAAAAAAAAAATCGAGTCAGCCTCCTGGCCACATTGTGTGCTGAGCATAAGCTCTTAGTACCGGGACACTGTCACTTTTAAAGATTTCTTCCATCTAAAGGTCATTTTTAACCATTTGCCATCTTTCCAAGTACTTCATTACTCACTGTTCTGTATCATCTGGTTTTAGCATATATGTTGCAGCAGTTAGTGGTAAGTAGAACTTGAGGAATTCTGGGCCAGATCCTCAAGCCATTACAGGGGTTTGAGACTTTTTTCCAAGTTCAGTGTGAATAGTTCACATAACGGATGATCTACCCTGAAGCCTTCTCTCATGAGCTCTGAGAGTGTGGTTTGATTTAGCCCCTTCAAAAGGGTTGATATTTTATGATCCCAGTGATAAAAGTTAGACTTACTGTTAACAAGACAAAAATTCTAGTGCTTCAATCAACTGTTTTGGAGGATTTGTTTCATTTATGTATTAATAGACTTTAGTCTCTTTTTCTGTTTGGAAAAAAAACAATCCAAACCATTGAGAATTTTTTTCTGTTTCTAATTTCAACAAAAAATGATTGGTCTTTATGGCTTATCATTGCTCAAAGTAAACCTGTTGCAAGTTAAGTAACTCTTGTAAAAGGTGCCTTTTTGAATATAGTGTGTCTAAGGTGGAAGTGTCTTGGGAGTGGGGTTTCAGCTTCTGTTTGCCTAGGGAGGCAGCTGGAGACTGCATTGAAGGGTACAAAAGGGAAAAAAAAAAAAGCACAGAACAAACAAAACAACAAAAGAACCACAATCCACCAAAAATACCTCCTTTTCCCCCAAACCCCAAGAGAAATTCTGCATATCACCGCAATTGCTTCTGAAGTTCTGTCGATGTTAATAGTGATGAACACTGCTTTTTTCTCCCTTGTCTTTCTTTTGCCTCCATATGTCTTTGCCTTTCCTGTTTGCTCTTTAACTCATTAGAGGTGCCCCAACTCACTGACCTAAGCTTTGTTGACATAACTGACTCAAGCATCGGCCTGAGGTGGACCCCGTTAAATGCCTCCACTATTATTGGTTACCGTATCACAGTAGTGGCGGCAGGAGAAAGTGTCCCTATTTTTGAAGATTTTGTGGACTCCTCAGTAGGATACTACACAGTCACAGGCTTGGAGCCAGGCATTGATTACGACATCAGTGTAATCACGCTCATTAATGGTGGAGAGAGCGCCCCTACCACTCTGACACAGCAAACGGGTGATTTTTGATGACTTCTGTGTTTTGTGACATGGACGGTGTTTCATGTTGTCACCGGCTGTTGGGATGCTGAGGCTTTGTTCAAAGTGGAATTGAGTGCGTCGCTGAGGGGAAGCCAGGCAGGCCCAGCTGGCTCCTGTTTCTAAATGGCAGCTGGGGATGGATCTGCCCAGCTTGGCTCTCTAATCAGAGGCATTTTAATGCTGTGAATGGCTGTGGACTTGCCAGGCTCATTCACCTTCTGCTAGTCAGATTTCTGGGATCCATTTGGAATCAAGAGCCTGAAACACAAGCTGTATATTCACTAGACTTTTAAACTGTGACTTCCCAAAATAAGAGTGCCAAAGGGCGGAGCAGCTCAGTAGATGGCCTCCAGCTCTGACGGCTCTTGGGGCTTCAGCAGTCTGTTTTGGTGGTAGCCCCACTCTTTCCACAGCACCCCAAAGGATGCAGATGAAAGAGTGCTCCCTGAGTACATGCCGCTGACAGCCATGCCACACCGTCAGGGTCTCTGTAGTGCATGAGCAGGAGGCAAGCTGAAAACTGGGTCTTGCATGAAATCAGACTGTGTTTGAAAATCTTGAGGCTGTAAATCCTTTGACACGAGTAGAAGTAGAGTCCTAGGAAACTAGTGATATACCCTCTTCTCTCCTGTGTGTGCATGTATGAATTCTAGATGAGATGACTTTTCCATCTGTAGGCTGCTGTATGGCAACTTTAAACCTCCCTTGGCTCCACATCTGTAATATGAAATCCAGCTGCAAGAAGCCCATTACTGAAACTGCTACCTTGTTTTTAAATTAGCCCCGTGGGGTAAATTTCAAGTATCAGGAATTGCCAGGAGGTTAAAGGAGCCTGACAGTAGTACAGACATATTTTTCTTTTAACTATAGTAGAACTGACTGTAGTTTAGCAGTCTGTTTGCATGGGTCTGACATAGTAGTCTGTTATGCATGAGAAACTTTATCCAGTGATTCCCTGAACATACGTCCTGATCAGCTGTGATCAACTGGATAACTAAGATATAATTGTTCTTTGCTATGTAGCTGTGCCTCCTCCCACTGATCTCCGCTTTACTAACGTGGGGCCTGATACTATGAGAGTGACTTGGACCCCACCAACTTCGATTGTGCTGAGCAGTTTCTTGGTGCGCTACTCGCCTGTGAAGAAGGAGGAAGATATTGCAGAGCTGACAATTTCACCCTCGGACAACATGGTGATCTTAACAAGTAAGTGGGTTACCTACATAAGCCAAACAAATGTAAGAGGCCTCTTGCATAAGGCAAAAGGAAAATAGCTTCCTGTAACTGGACAAATCATCAGCTGATCTAAGCTGATGTCAGAGTAGCCCCATACAAACTCACACTAAAGGGGGTTTGGCCACTTGCTTTACCCAAGTTAAAGCCAAACCGGAGGACAGTTTTTTTTCTCATCAATCCAAGGACAGCGACAAATCAGGCTATGGGGCAATCGCGTTGGTTTGCAGCCTGGTTAGGTATTAAGACTAAATACATATTACTCACCTTGTTAGGCAAAAACATCGAGGACTTGCAGTGCAGAGGTTCAGAGAGGATTAAAATGTGCAGGTCATTGGTCCTTTGGCTTTGTATGCTTGGCACCAGAAAATAAATACCATTTGGAATCTTAGAGTATACGGCAACAAACATGGACAGTTTCAAAAAGCTCCCATTCATTTTTGCTGGCTAAAAGCTGTTACAATAAGTGGTTTTCTTTCTCTGTCCTAGAATCAGATTGGTTGAGTGAGAGACAATAGGCATATTCAGAATAAGAGACCGGAGCTGGAGCTCATTTGAGTGAGAATAGCTGTGTCAGAAACCCTTGGCCCTGTTCCAGTTTATATCAGCTAGAGCTTTGGCCTGGTGCATAAACAAACTACTAGATTACTAGAAGGGGCCTTGTAGGAAACTAATTGCTTCTAGCCCCTCTGCACAGACTAATGAAGCAGTGATGCAGGATATTGTGCTCCTTCAGGCTAAAACACTGCAAGTAACCATAATGCCACAGAAGGAACCGAGTTAAATTTTTGACTGTCCTGGAGGCTTAGATCTTCCATCCAGCAAAACCTGATTACCTCCCTTAAGAAACACAGTTAAAACTATGTAGGTTGAGTGACTTCTAGCTATTAATAAAGAAATATGTCTAAATTCCTGTACTTAATTTCCCTAGACCTGCTTCCTGGTACTGAATATCTGGTGAGAGTCTACAGTGTTTCTGAGCAACACGAGAGCGTGCCTTTGTCTGGAATCCAGAAAACAGGTACTTAAAAGGCACCAAGACACGTGTGATGAACGCCATTCATTTCATAGGACCTTGTTGCTCTTTCTTGGGTGTTGCCACCTCGTTGATGGGTTGTCAGCTAGGTACCAAAACACACATCTTGGGACGTGCTAGGAACTGTTGTGTTTCAGTATGTCTGAGCCAGAACTTCTGTTGGTTTTAAGTACAGCAGTGTGAATATACCAACAGCATCTGCCTGAGAAAGGACAGGCTCTGCCTAGGCTCTATCTACCAGAGTCCTTGTGGTTTCGTAACGGTGTAACAGAGTTTGCTGGCCACGTGCATTGCTTTATACTGTGCTGCCTTGTGTGTGCCCCCCCTCTTTTCCTGCACTTGTGCTCCAGTGCTTGTTTATCTCACTTTGATCCAGAACATATATTTACTTAGTTCCATGGCTGAATAGCATTTGGCTTGGGATCTGGCAGTGTCACGGTACTAAGCTTAATGAAACATGGCTGTGGCAATAATGACCAGTAGTTTGAGCTCAGTCTCTTGTCTCTTTGAAATACCCAGGTCTTGATTCCCCCACTGGCCTTGACTTCTCGGATATTACTGCTAACTCTTTCACTGTCCACTGGATTGCTCCTCGTGCTACCATTACGGGCTACAAAATCCGGCACTACCCAGAGCATGGTGGTGGCAGGCCCAAGGAGGATCGCGTGCCTCCGTCCCGCAACTCCATCACCCTTACCAACCTGCTTCCAGGAACTGAGTACGTGGTCAGTGTCATCGCCATCAATGGCAGAGAGGAGAGCGTGCCCTTGGTTGGCCAACAGACAACGGGTAAGCCTTGAGAGAATGCTGCCTAAAAGTTGCCACAAGGATTTTGGGTGTCCTCTAGCAAAGTAGTTACTGTTAAACCAGCTCTTCTGTACTAGCTGGTGAAACTCTGCTCGTGAGGAAATGCTTGTGATACTGAGGTAGGGCTTGATTTAGAAAAAGGCTGGAGGACCCATGCTACTTTCAGATCAAGTCAGACATCTCTAGGGCCAGCAGAACTTCTAAAATTAAATCTAGTTCAATACCAAATGGTTTTTAACCACATATATCAACTGTACCGGAATGGAAAAATGTAAGGAAAAAATTCTTTACTGTGTGAGGGTGCCAGAGCCTGGTCCAGACTGCCTGGAGAGGCTGTGGAGTCTCCTTTGGAGAGCTTCCAAACCTACCTGGACAGGGGGATCCTGGGCAACCTGCTCTAGGTGACCCTGTTGGAGCAGGGGGGTTGGGTGAGATGATCTCCAGAGGTCCCTTCCAAACCCTACCATGCTGGGGATTCCGCATGCACTGGGGCTAGAACCAAGACAGAGTAGCAGAACACTGTATGATGAGTGGTTTATGTAGGTCATGTAGGTGACCTCAGTTCTCTTTTTCTAGTGTCTGATGTTCCGAGGGACCTGGAAGTCACCCCCACCAGCCCGACCAGCCTTGTGATTTCCTGGGATGCTCCTGCAGTGACAGTCAGATACTACCGGATCACTTATGGTGAAACAGGTGAGGGCAGGCTGCTGTGGCTACTCACAGACTACAAGCTCTACTCTGATGCCATTAGAAAGCTGTAGAAAATAAAAATGGAATGTTTGACTGCAGCAGATAAGCTCTTATATTGCAGAGATTTTTGCAGCATATTTAGAGAAGATTGTCAAATAGAGATGCTTTTTTTTTTTTCTTCAAGGAGAGTAAATAATTTCTACCAAAAAGAAAGATCATCTAGAGCACTCCATTCATTTTAGAGGTGGTTCTGTGAACATATTTCATTTTTTCCTCTTGGACTTGTCCGAAAAAGACTTTGACTCAAGACCTACTGAAATCAACAGGGTCCTCTCTTCAGCTTGATGCATATAGGATTGTTCTGGGGTTTGTAATCATTTCAGATGTATACTTTAGAGAGCCATTACAATTCTTTTTCTACCCTACTGTCCTTAGGTGGAAGCACTCCTGTGCAGGAGTTCACAGTGCCTGGCACCGTGTCCACTGCTACCATCACTGGCCTCAAACCTGGAGTAGACTACACCATCACTGTGTATGCTGTAACTGGCCGCGGAGACAGCCCTGCCAGTAGCAAGCCAGTCACTGTCACCTACAAAACAGGTGAGACCTGTTTAAAGAAAACAAAGAAATGTACAGAAAAACCCTTACCTCTCTGTGTTGGTTTACCTCCATAAATTTGTATCACTGGTCCCTGCCTTCTTTTAGAAATCATGGCCTATGTTGTAAGCTCATAATTTTCAGTTGAGCTGTGTATATGATAATGACATAACACAGATGGGGATCATGGACTTGGAGGAGGGACACCCTGTGGAGTCTAGGTGGGGATACAAGCAATATTTGACTGCTTGAGTGGAGACCCTCTGCTGGGCTCCCCTATCATGGGGGCACTGTCTGCTTAACTCTGGTGCTTCTGGTGCACGGTCATATTATGTGATCCTGACGAGACCTGACCTTCGAGCTCCAGGACTGTCATCTTGCTCCTGATCTGGATATAGCCTAATCCTGCTCCTACTATAGCTGCAGATAAAGGCATTTAGTAGCCTTTAAAACAACAAAAGTCCTCAACTAACATGGATACGAGGTCAGTCACCCACACATCACTGGTAAGGCTTTTTTGCTCTGGCCTAGCATGAGGGACAAATAAATACCAACATCTTTTTTTTCTGTGCCAGGAAGCACAGCCTAGAAAAGGAAGAACACAATTAAATTCAGATAGGAGGCAACGGTGGAAGGAGGGTTTTCTGTGCCAGCACACTCAGAAAAAACTTTTTGTTGCTCAGAAATAGACACACCGTCCCAGATGCAAGTTACTGACGTCCAGGACAACAGTATCAGCATCAGATGGCTTCCTTCAACGTCCCCAGTCACAGGGTATCGGGTGACAGCTGTCCCCAAGAAAGGACATGGGCCCACAAAGACTAAAAATGTCCCTGCAGGTAAGAGTGCATGACATCCTTCACCAGACCTGTAAAGAATGCAGGATGTGACCACTAGAATCAGCTCTACCGTGCACTAGGCATATGCTCAAAGGCAAACCTTCTCCTGCTTGTACATTTTTTCCTCTATCTTGCTGACTTCACTTGGGTCTTATCCAGGAGAAGCTAGGGCAAATTTTTGCCCTGGAAGCTCTATATTTCTTTGCCACTGTGTTGCAAAGGTTTGTTCTCAGCAACCTCAGTGCCCCTGAAAGGCACTTAAGTTTCAAAGACGTGCCATTGAATTTTCTATCATCCAGAAAAACTTCCTCTGAAATCCTTCTGAAGGTTGCGTGAGGTGACCCCTGGTCATAGTTTGGACTCAGTCACATATACTACAGGCTTGACCTTGTTACTCTAGAGCATGCCCAGTCCACTCTCAGGTTGTCTTCAGGAGCACTGTGTTTTGTGGCATCTTCAGAGATTAGCACTCGGGGATGCTTGTGATACAGGAGGGATAATGGTCAGTCTTATCCCAGAAACTGGTGAGTGCTGGTCTCCTCTAGCTTTACTTTTTTCCACTGTGCTAACTTGACCTTTTAGCTGTGGGACCTTTGGGTAAGGTACAGTGACAGGTATCTTGTGCACTGCCAGAGAAGCGTAGTGCAAGCAAAAGGCAAACTTGGTATGTCAAACCTGTCTCATTTTAATGACGTTTATTTGTGGTGTGGCTTATACAAGCCCTTCATTCAAGGCTACTTAGAGGCCAGTTCTCCGCAGTTTTGCGCAGCTGCGGGTGGGCTAACGTTGTTCTTTCCTGCCAGATCAAACGCAAGTCACTATTGAAGGTCTGCAGCCCACAGTTGAGTATATGGTCAGTGTCTACGCTCAGAATCAGAATGGAGAGAGCCTCCCCTTGGTTGAGACAGCTGTCACCAGTACGTATTTCACCACACGGTAACAAAACAAACGTTAGCTACTTATGTTTGAATCTACCATGCAGCACCACAGCCCCACTGAAAGCAAGGGGCAGGCGTCTTGTCTCCAGGAGAAAGCAACTTGGTCTGTCCTGTGATGTGTACTGTGCACCTAAGTTGCAGATGCTGGCAGAAAATGCAGGCCCTCTCCCTCAAACGCTGGCAAAATGCAATTCCCCACCTCCTCAAAATGCTGCGCTTCTAATTTTTCTTTCACTAAAGCCGCAAAAAAAAAAATCTTCTGGGGTTTTGTTTGCCTTCAGCCAATCAGTGGAAAAAATGTGCAAAGATCTCCTTGGAAAAAATGTGCAAAGATCTCCTGCTGGAACTAGGTGGCAAAGGTGATTACGGGGAAGGGACTGGACTGGGCGTGGGATCGCTTGCCCGGTGCAGGGGAGTAAAGGAAAGCACACAAGTTCTAACAAGAAGTGGGGATGAAGCACTGCAAAAGAAAGGACAGCTCAGTTCTCGGATGTCTGCCTGAACAAACCAGCAGTGCTGCTCTGGACAGAGAGGTGGCAGGAGGGAGTGTGTACCTCAGAGGGGTATCTCTGATCTCCTTTTTTAGGGATACCTCTGAGGTAGGGATTTGGATTTGCACACACATTATTCCCTTGCTCAGGCTTGTATTCCAAACCACAGCTCAGCCCCGAATACAGAATTGTCCTAAAGGCAAAAGGAGCATCTCTGAAGCTTTGCAGAGACAGAAAGGGAGTCCACATCAAATTTAAAGCAAACAAATTCCTGGACAAAAAAAATCACCTTTGCCAACTAGAAAACATAGAAAATTAAGGACTAATATAACCTGGCAAATAAAAAAAACCCTATGGAAAGCATAATTTGGATGCAATATAAAAATGATAGTCCAGACGGTCCCATTTCGTGTAACAAATGGGTGTAGCTTTGTGGTAGCCACACTAGATTTCTGTGGAGCAAAAGTCACCTTGCTCTCTAGCACTGAGCTCCCACCTTGCTAGGGAAATGTGATGAATTGGTCAAACTGGGAAGTGTGCCTGTCACCCAGTTGCACCTGCAGTCATTCCCTGCGCACTCCATACAAAGCTGAAAAGTTTATTTCTAACTGATTTAAAAAGATAATATACTTAGTAATTTGCTTTCTTGATAAGTATGTTAATTGGATATTAATTTATGAAAGAAAATAGCGGGACTGATTCTCCTTGGACTGGCACTTTGCGCAGCAGCTCACAGAAGTGAAAAGCAAGTGCAGCATGAATCCGAACGCAGTGAGTCGGGTTGTCTGGCTGCTTTTAGCACTAGAAACCGGTTACTGGCTCTGATGGCAGAATTGGGTCTTAAGATTCCCATTTCTTCTTTTCTGTTGACTTTTAAAGTAGCTTAATGCTACTAGAGTTGTGTAAAAGGGGTTTCAGTGTCAAGGGGACTCCAGTATAGGTAAGGATTGGTGTCCTGGCTGCTCTGAAGGTGGTAATTCAAGTCCTGTTGGCTTCAAGAAGGCCAAGGTTGCCTTCCTGCTGTCTGGCACCCACCAACTCCCAGCCTTACTCTGCCTGGGTGTAAGCATGTGTGCAAGGTGCAGCACAGAGGAGAATCAAGTACCCCTCTCCCACGCAAAACTGAAAACTGCTTCGCATGTAACAGAAATGCTTTTTGTTTTCCTCACCCACAACCTGCTTTTTATCACCTAACCTCTTACCGTTAATTTGCCTAACAGACATTGACCGCCCTAAAGGACTAACATTCACTGAGGTGGATGTTGATTCCATCAAAATTGCTTGGGAAAGCCCGCAGGGGCAAGTCACCAGGTACAGGGTGACCTACTCAAGCCCTGAGGATGGAATCCATGAGCTATTGCCGGCCCCAGGTGGCGAAGAAGACACTGCTGAGCTGCATGACCTCAGGCCAGGTTCTGAGTACACTATCAATATCGTTGCCATATACGATGACATGGAGAGCCTGCCCCTCACTGGGACCCAGTCCACAGGTACACCTTTAACTACACCACCCAGCAGGCCATGGCAGCAGCGGCTTCTGCCCTGTCGGGTAAAGAGTACTTCCATGCACAACTGGTGCTCCGTGCCGGGGAAGCCCCAGGGGCAGACAAGGGGATGTGATTGCTCTTGAGGTGGCTCTCTTGGTGCTGGAGAGTTGGCTGTCAGCAGAGTCGGCTTGCACACATTAGGGAAGAGAGGGAATTGGCAGGGTTGAAGGAGCAGACTGTAGAGAAAGGAGGGATGTTACCTTACAGTCTACTTTCTGTCCTCAGGTGACTCAGTAGTGTCCGGTCTCTAGTTGCAGAGCCAAATTCATGATGAATCACCCTCTCACAACACTTGTCTTTAGGATGTGGGCACCTGCAGGCACAGGCAGTTACCAACAACAGTGACATTAGGGAGCTTTCATCCTTCAGGGTCCTTGCTGTTGGACGTGGCAAAATATCAGTGTGAGGGGCTTGGAGATTGCTTGACCCTCAGGTCTCAGAGCCTCTAGATCCTTCACTGGTACTGCATGAAGGGCTACAGCCTGTGTGCATGCCCATGCCCTACATTCTCATCACCTCCCCAAGAGGAGGATGTGCTCCATTCAGGAGAGTCCCTTATGTGCCACTCTGATCCCACTCCATGTAGAATACCTTTAAAAATACCTTTGTGAAAAAGGAAGCTAATTGCTTGATGCAGAATTACTTCCAGCAATATGGAATCCATTGCAAAGCTTTCAGCATTACCAGCTGGGTCTCCTTTACAAAGGCAGTAGCTTTGTAATAAAGGTCTCATGTTCATTTGTGGATGAAAAGTTGATACTGTAATTCCAGAGCTATAATGAAGACGGTGGTTCCCTGTGTACAGGTTTCTATACTAAACCAAAGTGCTGTAATGATGGAAATGTCTGGCTGATTACCTGCCAGAAATGCAAATACAGTAATTTTTAAAACCCACTCTCTGCGGTTTTCCCTTTATGGGCTGTTCAAGAGCATATTTGAAGTCATTGAAGACTTCCCATTGACTCTCAAGGGCTTTAGACTGAGCTCCAAGCAAAGCAACAAGGGAGAATTATCTTGTATTTTCACTCTATAAAAATTAGAAACCTTCACAGCAACATGCTAATAGTGGGCATTATGGTAAGGTATATTTTCCCCATGTTTACAGCCCAAGGATTACTGACAGTAAGGCCAGAAAATATTTGAACAGCTGCTTCCCTTTTTTTTTAGGAAAACATTTGTTTTTAAAGAGATCAGCTGTGTTAATTCATGAACAGACACTTGTGTGATGAGCCTTATGGGCACCACAGCTCTGCTTTTCCATTGCCTTGCTCTCTGTGTAGTAATTTCCATTTGTGTAAGTAGCTGTAAAATGCTTCCCCTCTGCATTTGCAGTATTTTTATATTGTCTTTGCAATTCCTGAGCCTACCTCCTACTTACTTTTGTAAATCATCCATCGTATTTTAGAAGGGAACAGAGACAGGCGGGTGGAGCAGGACTAAACTACTAGCTGTGTGATGAAAAGCAGAGACAGGCAGAAGAATTAGACTGGCCTACTAAGCACCTCCCAGACCTTCACCTTATATCCAGCTAGTGTTGATCGTCTAACTTCAGGGTGGAAGCATCAAGTTCTCCTTATTTCTGCTGACAAGTGTTACAGTAGATGTGAGAATCTCCTCCTGAACACCTTGTCCCCTCCCACGGTGCTTTATGCCTGTGTTTGCAGAAGGCTCACTCTTTTCCTGCCCATGTATTTCAGGCCTAAGCCTATCTCATGCTCAGGAAAGGATATTGTTTTAGCCAAGATTATTGTCTTTAAACTAACCGTGTGCCAATCTGGATTCTTGCAGCAATTCCACCTCCTACAAACCTGAAGTTCACTCAGGTAACTCCCACCAGTCTTACAGTCAACTGGAATGCACCAAATGTTCGCCTTACTGGCTACAGAGTCAGAGTGAATCCCAAAGAAAAGACTGGTCCTATGAAAGAAATCAACCTTTCTCCGGACAGTACATCTGCTGTTGTATCTGGATTAATGGTAACTCTTTTCTTTGTGTTGTGGCAGAGAGATGTTAGGAGAGCTTGGAGCAATTTCAAGTTCCTGGGTCAGGAAGCTCAGTTGGAGTAGATCATTGCAGCTCCCCTGAAGGCTGATTAGCCATCAGCTGTAACCGCTCCTTACCAGAGGTTTTAAAAGGCAAGGCACGGCCCTGCTGAATCTGCATTCTTTTCCGTGCCTCATTGAGCGCAGAGAGACTGGATGCCTCTTAATCAAATGCAAATTATCAGCTTCCCAACCAGCAGTAACCCAGTAAAATGCTTGTACTCATCTCTCACAAAAGAGGTCAGATAAAGTGATCTAATGCTGGGGTTTTCAAGCTGTGATATGGAGCTCTGGAAGTCTTTTGCCTATTTTTAAGACATCTGCAAAATGTAAGTAAAAAATGCAAGTCTCTAGCAAGTAGGCTTAAATGTGCTATATAACCATCTTCTCCACTGGAAGCATTTCAGGAATTCCTGAATTGAAAAGGCTGAAAATCACTGCTTTTATGGTTCCTGCTATCTTAAAAAGCTACTCATCTGTTTTTAAGGAGTTTTATGAATCCTTTTCAGAAAGGAGCCTTAAAAAATGTTCTAATCTAAGTTGACTCCTGATCTGATGTATTCAAGGACGAAAGACCAGGCTGTAACTCCCACCATTCTCTTTTCTTCCCAGCAAGAGCACCTTATCATAGCAAATGGCATCCATTAACCCCAGGAAAAACAGGATGTAAATTAGGATGTTCTTCAAGAATCAGCTCTTCAAAGCTTCTAAAATGAGACAGATTCTAAAATGAGGGATGACAAATAAGCTTCTTTTCAGGATTTCCTCTGCTCCTGGGTGTGCACAGATGCACTACCAGTATTATCAACAGCGCTGTTTATCAGGGTCCATGTCTACTCTTTTCTTACAGGTGGACATAACTAGAATTATCCCATCAATCCCTCACTGATTTGAGTAATTTTAAGGTTTCATACTTCAGTAACTGGTGACCAAGAAATGTGGCTCCATCAAACACTGAATGGTGTATATCCCACTGTGCCAGGTCCTTGTCATAATGTGGAATAACTTTGTCCGTTCTAGGTAGCAACCAAGTATGAAGTGAGTGTCTATGCCCTGAAGGACTCTCTGACCAGCAGACCAGCCCAGGGAGTGGTCACCACTCTTGAAAGTAAGTAGTGATCCTCCACAAACGACTAATTAGTACTGTGGGTGCAGAGGCAGAGATACTACTCGGCTGGTAAGATTCCCAGTCCCTGATGTACTGACAGGAGACCTTTCCCTTTTGGTGTAGATGTTAGTCCCCCTCGCAGGGCCCGTGTGACAGATGCCACTGAGACAACCATCACCATTACCTGGAGAACCAAGACCGAGACCATTACTGGTTTCCAAGTTGATGCCATCCCAGCAAGTGGCCAGAACCCCATTCAGAGGACCATCAGCCCTGATGTTAGGACTTACACTATCACTGGTAAGTGAGGTGCTTCTGCAAGTGCAGGAGTTTCCAGGGTCCTATAAGAAGGATCACTGAGTTCTTGTTTTGTAGTGCAATTTCTTTAATGAGAAGCACTAGAGAATCACACTCAGCAAGGAGACACATGTACCTATTGGAGCAGGGCCAGAGGAAGCCACTGAAATGGAGGGCTGCAACACCTCTGCAGTGTGAACAGGCTGAGAGAGTTGGGGTTGTTCAGCCAAGAGAAGAGAAGGCTCCAGGGAGACCTTCTGCCCTTTTAGTACTTAGAAGGGGCCTATATGAAGGATGGGGACAATCTTTTTAACAGAGCCTGTTTCAATAGGACAAGGGGACATGGTTTGAAGCTAAAAGAGGAGAGATCTAGATGAAAGAAGGAAGAAATTTTTTACACTGAGGGTGGTGAGACCCTATCCAGGTTGCCCAGAGAGGTAGTTGATGCCCCATCCCTGGAAATGTTCTAGGTGAGGCTGGATGGGGCTCTGAGCAACCTGCTCTAGTTGCAGATGTCCCTGGGCACTGCAGGGGGTGTGGGCTAGATGACCTTTGTACGTCCTTTCCAACCCAAACTGTTCTGTGATTCTAACAAAAGGTGATTCTAACAAAAACAAAATAAAACTACCTGAATCAAAAACTAGTCTCCAAGAAGTTATTGTTGAAAGACATTCTGAAATTCTGTTGAAGACCCTTTTAGATGACTTCCTTGATTACCTAACATTTATGTTTCAATTTCTTTTTTAGGCTTGCAACCTGGCAATGACTACAAGATCTACCTTTACACTCTGAACGAGAATGCACGCAGCTCCCCAGTAGTGATCGATGCCTCCACGGGTAATGGTCTCATCTGACTTTACTGCTCATGCTAATGCATAGTAATTGCATGTGGACAGGCAGAAGTTGTCTATCTGATGACACATAATACTTACTATGACTTAGAGCAGTATGTTGTACTCCTGAGTTTGGAAATGGTGTCAGAATGTGCAGGTCAGCTGAAGGATATACTTGCCTTTACTGATTTGACTCATTTCCTTTTGTTTTCACCTAGCCATCGATGCTCCTTCTAACCTGCGCTTCCTTACAACCACAAGCAACTCCCTCCTGGCTACCTGGCAGCCTCCCCGAGCCAAGATCACAGGCTACATCATCAGATATGAGAAACCTGGCTCACCAGCCAAGGAGGTTCTGCCTCGCCCTCGGCCTGGCACCACTGAAGCTACTATTACTGGTACCTGTCTCTGTTTTGTCTGGGAGTTCTTCACCTGAAATGCTTAAATTTAGAGAGGAGGGGAAGGCCTGATTATAAAATGTGTTGGTGGTCTGCTGAGAGAAAGGCAGAGTTTTGTTCCTTTAATGACAGTGTAATATTATAAACACACCTGTCCTACAAACACAGTACATTTCTCTGAGCAGATCAACCATCAGATTTGAACAGTCCATAACTGTTATTTCCACCACCCCCACAACTGTCATCTGTTTGGGGGGAAAAAGGCTGTGGCTCTGGCACCCCATCGGTCACATTCTGAAGATTCATTATGTTTTGTGTCTGTGGTGCCCATGAGCCAAGGTGACATGTTCAGATTTCCAGCTTGCTCTGATAACTGTACTATAGCCATACCCAGCTCTCACTCCACCTTAGATGCCACACAGAATCATAAAAGACAAGTCAACCCTTAAGTTTGATTGCTTTGTGTCCTCCTTCCCTTCCTAGGTTTGGAACCAGGAACTGAATACATCATTTACATCATTGCTGTGAAGAACAATCAGAAGAGTGAACCGTTGGTTGGCAGAAAAAGGACAGGTAAAACAAAGCTTGGGATTGTTGTATGGCAACAGGAGATGACTTCTTCCACTTGGGGAATACAATCTCAGGACTGAAATAATGGTGTTACTTAAAATACCCTGAGTCAAATAGGCTTTGTAAGGAGGCTTTTCTTTCTAGGATGCAGGAGGTAAGATTCTGAAGTTATATTAATCTTATTTAGCTGCATTTGGACTCTAAGAACAGAACAATATTGCTCGATGCTTAATTCTTGTCTGGGTGCCTAACTGATGAGTAAATTAGGGTTACAACTCACTTTTCTGTCTAGCACATGATTGTAGCAATTGCAGAATCAATTCATTTGTTGCTCATTGTATTTTTCTTACTTTACACCCTCCACAGTGTGAGACTGAGATACCTGTAGCAAGGAAAATTATCAGCTGTAAATCCAAATAGGATCAAGGACCCAGTTTCTTACTGCACACTAGTGATTTTTTCTTAAACTGATGACCTGTGAATATTTCCTGTAATCATTTCTTCTCAGTTTGAGCAGTGGTGGCTTCTTTGGGTTGCAGTGTTCAAAACTTGCTCACCTGTATGAGAATTTTTTTCATACCAACACACTTCTTACACCTAATTGTTAAAGCTATATGTATATTTATACGATACATAAATATACAGACATAGAAATTACTTTCACAATCACAATGAGGTCATAAAAAGTGTGTTGCATCTTGGGATGAAGGCTAATCTTTGACGCTTGGAATGGTGTGCAGCTCCACTCTAGCTCTTTAATATACCATTGTTAATTTGCCATGCTTTGCTTTATGGCTTTTAACCTTTCTTTGGCTAGATGACCTTCCCACGTTGATTACCAGACCGCATCCCAATCAACCTGATATCCTCGATGTACCTTCCATTGATGAGGGGACCCCTTACCTCACAAACAATAGGTATGACAATGGAAACGGTATCCAACTTCCAGGCACCTCTGGGCACCCGCAGACAATAGGACACCAGGGTCAACAAGTAGTCTTAGAGGAGCACGGTTACAGACGGCCTGTACCCACTACAGCAACTCCCCTTCGGCCGGGGTCAAGACGGCAACCACCAAATGTAGACGAAGCGATAGAAATCCCTGGATACCAGGTGCCTATCATCGTCGAACCTTCGTACCCGCACTCCCGTGTGCCCAGGCGCAACGACACCACAGGTCAAGAAGCTCTTTCTCAGACAACCATCTCTTGGAGACCGTTGTTGGAGAGTTCTGAATACATCATCTCATGTCAGCCGGTTAGCCAGGATGAAGATACTCTGCAGGTAACTCAAGTGTCCCAGCACAGGAACAGCAGTAGCCTCACATAGGACAGCAGAGGTTTTCTGGGAGTCCAGTCCCTTTGCTGTGTTAATGGAGAGACAGTTGTAATTGGCTCTAAGAGTTGTCTTAACATGTAGCTGAGAGCAGAGTAGATGCCTTCCTCTCTCCTTCACAGAGAAGGCTACAGGGTAAAACTGCTAAAACAACCCTTGAAATGCTCTCAGTATAACGTGTCACCAGGGAGGCAGTTGGGAGCTTCAAAGGCAGCTGCTGCTTCTCCAAGCCACAGACTCCCTTAGTCCTTCTCCTTTGTCTCCCTTGGTTTCTGTTTCCCTGAAATGGCAGCAATAACACATCCCTCACGAACCACAGTCCAGCATTGTCAAGTTTAACTTGGTGTTCTTTGAAGCTCTTGGATGATCTAAGAGGAATGGGCTGGCTCCATCATGGTGTAGAACTTAGAAGTCATACCAAATGTCTCTTCTATGAGCAGGGTGACACCTTAGGAATACTCACTGTTCCCTTTCCAGTAATTTGGCTTGGCCTTCTCGTTGCAGTTCAGGGTTCCTGGCACTTCCTCCAGTGCTACGCTCACCGGTCTTACAAGAGGGGCCACCTACAACATTATAGTGGAAGCTCTGAAAGATCACCGGAGACAAAAGGTGCTGGAGGAGGTGGTCACGGTTGGCAATACTGGTACGTAAAAGCTTTATGCAATCTAGGTGAACCTGTGCTGTCCTTGCCTCTTGTCCCTTACTCAAGGCAACCTACCTGGTGCCCAGGCTTGAGAATAGTTCAGAGAGGAAACTCCTGACAAGGAGAGCTCAGAGCACAGCACTGGGACAAGTGATTTGTGAGGTCCACTGGTTTGGCATAACTGACATGCTGATTGTGACTGGAGCTGTTCTGATCTATTGTCTAATCATGAAGAACATGCTTTGAAGCTTCATACACTTGTCTAGGGTCAGGGCCTGAGAGATAGATAGCAAGAGATTTGGTATTAGCTATTCTCAAAGGAAGTTGGTGATCATGCTGGTGTCTCAGATTCCTGCCCAGCAGCAAAGATCTGCTGTCACAATAGCGCACCATGTTTCTGGGAAGGTGTTGGTGGCCAGCTTAACTGCTCTGAGTGATCTGCCACTGCTATGTGGGTTGTCCAGCAGCACCACTGGACCATCCTGAAGCTCCAGCAGCCCGAGAGGCTGCCTGCAGGGATGCTGATTAAGCACAAATGGGCAGCGCTTAGAAGCCACATGACCATCTGCAAGTACTTGTGGGCCAGGATGACCCTTGCCACCTCTGGAACGCCCAGAGCCCCCACATAGCCTGTAGGACCTGGGCTTTGCTTTTAACAGCATGGGGGTTTAGTCAACAAATCTCTCTCCGTCCTCTGTTTGTGCTGAGATCAAAAAAGAGGAAATGAAGAGTTAAGGATTTACTTTGTCTGCCCATTAAGCCTGTCCATGTAGCCTCCTACTTGCCCTGGCCTCCCTGGGCAATAAAACTTTTGCTCCTCTTCCAGCACCCCAGTTGCCTTACTTCTGTCACAAACTGAACCAAGAGCATTAACTCTTGACCCCGATCATCACGCACTACGCTAGCGGTTGTAAAACACTTGCCTTCCTGTCAAGGCATACACCTAAGGTGGGAAATCAATCTGTCCAACATGTGATCTGGTCTCCTTCTCCCAGCCCCCCTCCCATGAGCTAGAATCTGAAGTGCCCAAAAAAAATGCACATGCAGCTACCAACCTCCGGCTGTTCCCCAGCATCTCACAGCATGTTTCTTTTACAAACAGGCTAAGTCAGGTTGTTACTCTCCAGCAGCAAATGCAAAAACTCTCACTTGCTTGAAACTTGGCAAATCAGAATGGAAATAACCTTCATGTCAGGCTTTTTTTTTATCATACAGCTGTTCTGACACATGCAAATGGAAAACACATCACAGGGAGTCTGGACTGCCGACAGAATCATCAAGTATTTGCCCATGGGGTAGCTCCCTCACTGCCAGCATATTGTAAGGGAAGATTAAAAAAAATCCCATGTGTTCAGTGAAAACCATTCTGTCTTTCACTCGTTGCTATTGCTGTGTGTGATCCCTGTTTCTTCTCTCTTTTGTTCCAGTGTCTGAAGGACTAAACCAGCCAGCTGATGACACCTGCTTTGATACTTACACTGGCTCCTTCTACTCCATTGGCGAGGAATGGGAGCGGCTGTCTGAAACTGGCTTTAAACTCTGGTGCCAGTGCTTAGGCTTTGGCAGCGGTCATTTCCGATGCGATTCCTCTAGTGAGTAGCTTGCTTTTGGCCATCCCCGTCCCCAAGCTCCCTGAGCACTAATGGCATGTTTGACAGAACCAGCCTGATCCAAACATGATGCAGATGAATGCAGGCTCTTGAGGGGTTTTTAAACCAAAGCAGTGTTTTGCATCGTGAGAAAGTGATGGAAAACTTCGATTGCCACTGAGCTGTGCAGCTTATCCCGTCTTGCTATGCCAGTGATCATTGCATCAGCAGCTATTGATACGTATTGATACGTAATGACTTCTTCATCAAAGTGAAATGTTATATTTTCTCTACCATTACCAGGTGTCAAAGCGAGATAGGCAAGACATTTAAGTGGCCATATCTGAGTAGCCATTTAAGACAGCTTTGAGTAATAATTATAGCTGAATTTTCATCTCTTCATTATCCACATCATTGCACTGGGCAGACAGAACTTGCATGGATTTCAGCGGGTATTGCACCAAGCACTGAGTCTGATTTGCATTGCACGCAGCATCCAGCACAAACAGGTTTCTGATTTCTGTCAGCTGGCTCTTGAAGCTCTGTAAAGCAGGTACCAGCTCTGCCAGGGCATTGGGCTTTATTCTTTTCAGGGCTGTGGTTTGCATAGGAGAGTACCAAACTCCGTGGAAGGGAAGGGAACAAATCTATGATGGCGTGGTTTGACACAACATATATCCAACTATCTTAAATTGTGCTTTTAAAGTGTGGAGTAAGCTGAGAAAAGAGGGTATTTCTGCAGGTTGTGCAGGCTCAGGAGTGGCTACAGGCACTTCTTTCATAGAACTAATATTTGTATTTCATCCTGTGGTATACATGTGTCTGGCAGTCTGTGATACAGATTTACTCAGTATTTGCTCAAAAAAAACCCATTTAAAATAGTTTTCATTGCCTTCCTGCCCCACTGCTGTTAAATTCCCTTTCATTTCTCTTCCTCTCCTCTTAGCCAGACCTCCGCACTCTTGTCACACAGAATCATTTTGGTTGGAAGACACCTCTAAGATCATCAAGTCCAGTTGTTAACCCAGCACTGCCAGGTCACTACTAAACCATGTTTCTCAGCACCACATCTCCGTGGCTTTGAAACCATGCCAGGGATGGGGACTCCACCACTGCCCCGGGCAGTGTGGGTCTGGGTCAGGCCTTGACAACCCTTGCAGGGAAGAAATTGTTCCTCATGTCCAACCTAAACTTCCCCTGGCACAACCTGAGCCAGTTTCTTCTTGTCTTATCACTCGTTACTTACTCTTTCCCTAAGAGCCTCTAGCCATGTCCCAGATCTCTTAACAGCCATCAGAAGTTACAAGCTGCAGGAGCTGAACCCATTTCCAGCAGGAACCCATTTCCTCCTTGACGCTTAAATGAGACGAAAAGATTCTCCCACCCACTCCATGTTGGTTCCTGAGACACCACTATGGTGTTCTCCTGTGTCACTGCAGCATGGGGGATAACTCCTGCTTCTCTTGTTCCTCTGCCTTCTCCAGAGTGGTGCCACGATAATGGGGTGAACTACAAGATCGGGGAGAAGTGGGACCGGCAAGGGGAGAATGGCCAGATGATGAGCTGTACCTGCCTTGGGAATGGAAAAGGAGAATTCAAATGTGAACCTCGTAAGTCTCCTCCTGATGTTACTTTAGTGGAGCTCCCATTCCCGGGAAATTTCAGCATCTCGGGGCTGTTCCCATTAATTTCTGGTCTTTCTGTGGGGGCGGGCTGAGTGTCAGTATGTCTGATTAGCATTTGGGGGCTGAATTGGTGACAGAGTGAATCTGTTCTCACAAGAGCCACAGGCATAAAACTTGCATTCCCAAGCTCAAAAAGATGAACCTCCCTTTTAGCTAAAGTCACAGCACACTCAGCTTCTCTCTGCCTTTAGCCCTGGAACCACATGAGGGACCTGTCACTGTGCTAAGTGTTGTAGATCACCCTAATCAGTAACATGGGACTTTTCTGCAGGGCGTGTCACCTGCAGATCCTCCAGACTTCACACTATGAATTAAACTGCATTGCTCTTGTCAGGAAAATACCCCCATGTTCCAGTGAAAGCTGGAGGTCTTTAAAAATGACTGATACTGCCCCTGCCAGGCAGAGAGCTTCCAGTCGAATGGGGAGAGCAAGCTGGCCCGAGGCTCATCTTCTGATCACCTGGCTGCTCTGAGAATGCTTAAAGCCAAGCACAGGCCATGCAGCTGAGCTCTCCCTGTTCCCCCACAGATGAGACCACATGCTATGATGATGGGAAGATGTACCAAGTTGGAGAACAGTGGCAGAAAGAGTACTTTGGGGCCATCTGCTCCTGCACTTGCTATGGAGGACAGCAGGTAAGCAGGAGGGGACTTGGTGTGTGAATGCAAGGATTGAAGAGAGGAAACTGTGATGGAATTTGGTTCTAAGACTGCTGGGTTTCAGGTCAGATGGTGTCTAGTGCCTGCCTGGCCAAAACAGCATTATATAATGGTTTGGGTTAGAAGAGACCTTTAGGATCATCAAGTCCAAGTGTTAACCCAACACTGCCAGTTCACCACTAAACCCTCTCCCTCAGCACCACATCTCCAAACCTCTCTAGGGATGGGGACTCCACTGCCCTGGGTGGCCTGGGCCAGGTGTTGACAACCCTTGCAGGGAAGAACTTTTTCATATGTCCAACCTAAACCTCCCCTGGGGCAACCTGAGGCTGTTTCCTCTTGTCCTATTACTTGCTCTTTGGGCGAAGAGGCTGACCTGGCCCCAACCTCCTTTCACGGAGTTGTTGAGAGCAAGGACGTCTCCCCCTGAGCCGCCTTTCTCCAGGCTGAACAACCCCAGGTCTCTCAACTGCTCCTTACCAGACTTGTGCTCTAGACCCTTCCCCAGCTTCGTAGCCCTTCTCTGAACAGGCTGCAGCCCCTTAATGCCCCCCTTGGAGTGAGGGGCCTGAAACTGAACCCAGGATTCAAGGTGTAGCCTTCCCAGTGCCCAGTCCAGGAGGATGATCCCTGCCCTAGACCAGCTGGCCACACTAGTGCTGATACAGGCCAGGATGCTGGTGGCCTTCTTGGCCACGTGGGCACACTGCTGGCTCATCTTCAGGCAGCTGCTAACCAACCCCACAGGTCCTTTCCCACCAGGCACTTTCCAGCTGCTGTGCCCCACCCTGGAGTGTTGCAGAGGCTTGTTGTGACCCAAGTGCAGGACCCAGCAGCTGACTTGTATAAGAAGAAAAACAATCAGTAGGAGAGCTTAAGTACTTGCATGGGGCCCTGTGTGTTACAACGTGGGAGCAACCTCCCTGGGGAGCTGTGTCCACATGTATCAATACCGGTAGCTCCTTGGCCATGCGTGTCAGCGTGGTCTGACTTGTGCCTGTGTGTTCTGTTTCTGCAGGGCTGGCGTTGTGACAACTGCCGCAGACCCAGCGTGGAGGTGGCCCCCGAAGGCTCTGCTGGCAATACCTACACACAGAGATACCACCAGGCCACAAACACTGTGAGTATTCTTCCCTTCTCCAGGCTATGGTGCAGATACATGGGGTCTGTACAGGGCTTGAGGGCTAAGGGCAGTGTGTAGCTTCCTGCTTGGTCAGAAGTGCATGACAGCACCCATCCAGCACCCCACCATTCTGCACAGCACAGAACGTACGCTCAAGCTCATGCTTACACACTCTGTGCTCGGTGCCACAGTTGCCTCAGCGGGACTCCTCGGTTCCCAGCATGCTCTGGCTGAGGCAGTAGTGCATGTAGCTGTGTCCTGCTCTTCACTTGCTGCTGTAACTCAGCTGTGTGCTTTGTGCTGAGAATCCTGAATGGCTGCGCGGACTGGCAGTGGTTCTCAGCCCAAACCACACCACAGTGGTGTCCGTCCTCACAGGACAGAGCGCTAACTGATTTCCTTCCCTCCTGACAGAACGTCAACTGCCCCATTGAGTGTTTCATGCCCCTAGATGTACAGGCAGACACACATCACCCACGGGGAAAGTAACATCCAGCAAGACTTCTTGCGGCAATGGCAACAGACAAACCAAAGTATAACTAACCTGTCGGCCATGGTTACCATCCAAACTGGAGTGATGCTAGCAAACTGCAGCTTTGGAGAATGGCCCTCTGCTTGGGAGCCGTTCTCCCAGCTTAAGCTCAACTCACAGCTTCTCCAAGCGCCACTCTTGGAGTGTTTCAGACTTTTCTCATGATTGATAGCCATTTGTCTTGTTTTTGTTCAGAGTGTTGAATACCAGTCAGTATTTTCAAATTTAAAGGGAGGGGAAAAAAAAAAGGGGTGGGGGGGGAGACACTAAATCACAAATTGGTGGGAGAATCAAAACATGATGGGGGGAGGGAGGGTGTAGAAATTCAAGGTTCCTGTACTATGTAAAGAACATTGGAGTACAACATTACTGATGTTTAGTGATAGGAAAGTCCACCAAACACTTCTGCTTTCACATAAGCGTGCAGCCAGCAATAAGATAGGAACAGCAAATCCAATCACTGTGATATTTAAAATATGCACAGTCCTAATTCTTTCTCAATGATCCTAGTATTTTTCTAGCTGTATCTTTATATCTCATACTGTTATTTATCAGTTTTGTTCCCCTGACCTTCAAGTGTTTTTATATGGGAATAAAATGTATTGAAGACACTTAGTATGCAGTTGACAAAGAGGAATTTGGTGTAATTATGATCAGTGATTATTTTTATACTGTAAGTGCCAAAGCTTTACTACTGTGGAAAAGAAAAACAACTCTTTTAATAAAAAGATTTACAAACCAGGCATGTACTTCAAGTGAATCTCTTTGCTACCATGGAATCTAGGATGAAGATTATTCTGAGCTGGAGTAACATTGCCTTGAAACAAGATGGAACAAACATCTCAAGGAAGCATGAAGTTAAACCTCAAGAGGCTCTTTGTAGAGCAGTTTGTTAATTAAAGGCTTCCAGCTGCATCCTCTGCCCCAGTAGAGCACAGAGCCACCCTGAGTATGTATGTATGCATGCCACCCTGCAGGAGGCTTGCTTTGGGGAAATAGCTGGAGGGGAGGGAGAGGAAAATATCCCCTGCTTTGGCCATAACCTGGGGGAAGAGATGGTCCTCAGTCCAGCCTGATGCTTAAATACCTACAATCAAGTCTGCTCTCAGCGTTGGAGTTGCCAAACTCATGAAGCTAGATGTGTTCAAAGCTTAATGGGACTGGGACCCAGCGACTCCCCTGTCCAAAGGGAGCTGGGTCTCTGAGACCCTGGGGCAGACCACCCCTCTGCAGTGGAGGGTAACTTCCCTGTGAGCCGCTAAAGGGGGGAAGGAGGGGCTGTCACACCCTTCTTTCTCCCATTGCAAATGAAAATGAAAAAGGTGAAATTCAAATAAAAAAAAAAAAAAGCCAGAAGTGGGGTTCTTCATGTGCCGATGAGAACATTCATGCCCTGCTGCAACAGTGGTGCAGAAATTCCCCCCCCCCCCGAAAGTCCAAGGGGACAGGCACCCCTGGGGTCTATGGCAGCAGGTTACAAAATCCCCTTTTGAGTCGGCTGGGCTTCTGCCTTGTGGGGGGAGGGAGGTAAAGTTCTCCTCAAAGCTTTTTTTTAAAGACAAAGCCCCCTTGCTTATGCTGACCAAAGTTGTCAGGAAGCCCCTCCAGCTTGCACTGCCTACACTGCAAAACCTCTACAGTCTTTGCAAACACAACAAAAAAGCTCTGAACAGTTGTGTCATGATTCCTCGGGCTGCGTTCCTCTTGGCTGCAAAAAGCACTGTACTAAAGTCAGTGGATTTCTCTGGATGGAATAAAGCAGAGCATGAAAATCAAAATTTGGCTTTTTAAGATGAGAAAGGCCCACGGGGCGGTTGCTTTCACAGTGAGTGAAGGAGAAACGAGTCTCTAAAATACAGAGCTAAAACTGGCATGGATAAGGACACAGAAGAATACTTTCCTGATAAACTAGATCTCTACTAATTTGCCCTTCCCAAGTGAGGGTTATAGGTTCCAACTGGTGGGAACCAAAAGATCCCTACTTTGTCACTTGCTGCACACACGCCTAGGAGTTTCCTGGATGAACTGGAAACGTGACCATCTCCTTTCCTCCCTGCAACGTCCCCACGCTTTTAGCAGCACCAAGCGCCTCCCTCCCCCCAGCGTTACAAGAGAAAGGATGTAAGTGGTGCATTTGCCTAAGCTCTCTGTAGCAGTCTGTGCCTTAAAGCGTGAGGGTTCACACTGCTGCCCATTCCTGGTTAGCATTTACCAGCGTAATGCTGGCTATTTATTTATGTATTTATAAAGACTATATATATTTATATATATATTCATGAAGGCTATATATTTAGCAATGCAGCTAAATCTTTTATTCTCAGTTATATTTCAAAACCCCCTAACCGAGAGCAGCACAGAGCCAGAAGAAATCTCAGAGATCCAAACTACCTGTGGCCATCTTACCTTTTAGAAATACTCAGCAACAAAAGGAATTTAGGTTTTTCAAAGTTCCCAATCTTCACCCAGGCCATAGTGCATGAAGTGGCCACAGAATTGCTGCTGGACCTTAAAACACAGGCTTGATGTGTATCTGTGGTCCATTTGAACATTAAGGTCAACTGATGTTGTCCAGCCCAAGTTACCTTAACCTGGACAGCAGGGATGAAGGGAGCATCTGTCCCAGGTAGCAGAGAACTTTTGGAGGCCTCAGGCTCACAGCTATGCCAAGCCCAGAGGCATTTAAATCCTTGGTGGTTCTTTTCCAGAAGAGCAGGTGTGTCTCCACACAGTGCTGTCTGAGCTAACTCGGGGCTTTCATTGGAGTACAAGAACAACCAGAGTCAGGACTCTACTCCAGTAAGGAACAGAGTGGCTGAAGGAAAATGAAGGAGAAAAAACCCAAACAATTCCTCTGCTCCTGACTGTAAAGACCAAGAATGATTCCTCCCTGCCCTCCATTTCCTTCCATGCTTTTGGGAGCTGTTCTTGTTCTGCCAGCACTGGACCTGCCAGGGGCAAGGCACCATATGGTGATGGTGCAAAACAGAGCCGGTCAGCAGCATGCTCTTCAAAACACATCAACGGAGGGGAGCAGAGCTGTCCCTTGTGAGAAGAGCCATGCCCTTCACTACCAAAACAGACACAATGGCAGAGCTGCACCACTCACTTTTAGTCACTGCAAATATTAAAGGGAGAAGTAATTTGTTCTGCTAGCAGGTGATCAGCACACCTTGTAAGGAAACAATGTGACCAGCACAGCCCTTCCTCACAAAGAACACCTTGCCTGACCTGCTGTGCTCTGGGGTGGCTCAGAGCTCTTAAAGCCGGTTGTTAGTTAGGACTTGCTACCACCAGGGACTGGATTCCCCCCCTTAGGCCATCTCCCTGCAGTTTAAAGACAGCAGCTCCTGACCTGACCTCAGAAGCTTGCCTCCAGACCTCCACTCAGGGCTCTATACCCCAGTGCCCAAAGCAGGAAACAGCTGAGTGCCAGGCTTCACACACCACCAATTTTCTTTAAGAGGAAGGCTTTAGGCTAGTTGAAATTGTCACCACAGGATGACAAGTCACCTCAAAAGGTCATTCCTACGAGGTCACCTCACACTCAGAACTAGACCAGAGCTTTTCATCAGCCTCCAGGCAGACATGTGAGGCAGGGTAGTCAAGGACACTGCTTGGGACATGGGACACCAAGATGCAATTCTCCAGTCCTGTGTGACTCCTGTACATCCATTAACCTTACCATAGGCACAGCAGGAGGCAGAAGCATCCCCCTGCAGATGCTGTGAGATGTTGTGTGCATAGAAGATTGCAAGTTGCTCAGCACAAGTAACAGCAGCAGACAGGCCGTAGAGAGGTACCACCTTAGTCAGACATTTACTAATATCTCATGCAGAGATCTCGCTTAGAAGATCAGTACCTATTAACTTCCATCAGTAGATTAAACAGTGCCCCAAGGACAGTAAACAAAGGGTAAATGATCAGGAATACAGGAGAATAGGAGCAGCCACATGCTTTTCACCCAGCTCTATTTTAGCTGACACTTCAGAAGATGCAGGTAACACGTTCCTGAGAGAACCTCACAGTGTGGTATGTACCAGCTATGATCAAAACAGCGGAACAGAAAAGACATGTAAGGAGAACGGTGGAAGAAGAGTGTCCAAACCTCAACTTTTAAAGTATAAGATCATAAAAGCCAGGAAGACTCCATGGAAAGCAACAGCACAGAAAGCAGACAGGGCTTAGGCGAGCACAGCCAACAGGTGAGCCATGAATCAATGGACTGTTTTTATTTGGATTAGTGTCTTAATCTGGGCTCAAAAAGCAGAGTCTGTCCTGCCTAATCCAGCCACTTGGCCATAATACACTGTAGAGACCAGAGAAGAAAACAAAATCCACTGTAGAGATCAGAAAACAAAACAATCCACTGTAGAGATGAGACTGCTCTCTTCCAGGCCAAAGCAGGAGCAGCACCAGGCACACAGAATTCCTGTGCAGTGCCCAGTGTCTAAAATCACAAGGAGGGCAAGAGGAGCACATGTACCTGAAGCGTATGGAATGACAGCATTAAAGGAAAACCAGTGGGTGGATTATGGTATCTTAATGACTTTTATCCCCCAGAAGTATCTTTGCTTTGCTGTTCTGGATCAAACTGAGGTAAAATCAAATCCTTGCCCAGTCACAGCAAGCCAGCAGCACAACCTGAATCTCCCCTCTTCCAGGTCCATCTCCCACCTATACAGTCCTGCTGCTGCCTGCGCGAGGGGAAGAGGCAGCCTGTCTGCACTGCACTAGCAGAGAACACAGCCGCGACAGAAGCGGTTACTGCAAAACTACAGACTGCTCCTTGCCAAAACCAAATGGATTTTATAGAACGGAAGCCCCCAAAATCCCTTTGAAATGGTTATGGCAATTACCAGCAAAAATGTGTCTGGGCTGTTACTTTATTCATCTCACTGTGCTCCAGATTTTCACTTTGTTTTTCTAATCAGGGTTCAAATCGGCTTAATGCAAATTGCACACAGTGGAGAGGGGAAGTGGCTCCTGGCAAGATGCTTCCCAGATGCCTGCCCATGAACTGTGAATGGAACTCCCCAGTACGACAACAAGCAGGTCAAACACACAGGAATGAGGAGTGTTTTACCATGGAGAAAGCCATCAGGCATTGCCACCGCCACTGCCTTGCGGCCTAGGGCAGGAGTCAGAGCACCCAACCTTGCGTGAAGGACCCACTCCCCTCTCCCTGTGGGGGAAGAGAATTGTGGATTAGAACCGCCAGGAGAAAACTACCTGCTGACTCCAAAAAAAAAAAAAAAAAAAGAAAAAAAAAGAGGCAGCTTATTTCAGTTTACCCTGCAGATTTTTATCAGTTCATTAAGAAGTTGGGCCTAAGCCAGGCCTTTGTACCATTCCAAAGGCATTCGAATGAATTAGGAAAGCCTGGACTATAAAATTTACCTCTGAAAGAAACCTTTTCCCCTCAAGGGTGCAGAATTTGGATGACACAAGATTCCACGTGGCTAAGAACTGTATGTTTATTTGCAAAAGAGACTTAATTTCCACATGGGAGGCCAACTTCTTGCGCCTCCGTTTTGTTAACACAGGGAAGGATCTGATTTGCAGGTCTTACTAATACTTGCTAAGCACAGACTGCAGGTGCCTCCCAATTAAGCTGCTGATATTCCAGTTACTGCTGCTGGTGAGACTGAGTGAAGAAGGCCCACCACAGCCCACAGCAAACTCAGTGATGAAACAGCCGAAGATTGGTGTGAATGAGAGTTATCCCCAGCTCGTTGCAAGCTTCAATCACAACGTCATCAGCAGCTGAGCCAGACGGGGCAGCGATGAACTGTACTCCGCTCTGAACAAAGAGAGAAACAAGTGGAAGGATTAAGAGGATGGAAAAACCAAAATTCCCCCCGAAAAGTTGCTACCAGCCCCAGTCCTTCATCCACACCCCACTACTCTTAAGTGTTGAACAAAGGCTGCCATCACCCAAAGCCACTCACAGCAGAGCTCCCTATGGGAGCAGACAGCTCTCTCCACAGCTCAGAAATGAGAGGAAAATAGTTCCTCTGGAAGCAAAAGGCTTTGTCTCAATCTTAAGTGGTTTAATGAACTTTAATCCTCTATTCATCTCAAATCAAAACTGAGCAATGACTGGATAATTACTACCCAAGTGAGACCAGAAACCATGAGAAACACCCATCCCAGGATGACCTCTTCTGGCCAGCAGCGCTGAGCAGACAGATTCCTCAGCACCCCACGCAGAATTAAAACGAGAAGCCCAGGCTGCACAGGTATTTCCTTGGGGTCACCCTGACTCCCTGGCCCTGGCATGGCATTACCCGTTTGGCTCTGTCGACGTTATCCCTGAAAGGGAAGAAGGCGTCGGAGCTGAGGGAGACAGCGGTCAGCTTGGCAATCCACTGCTTCTTCTCCGCTTCCGTTAACTGCGCGGGCACCTCTTCAAACATCGCCTGCCACTTCACCAGGTCTTCATGCTGCGAGAACAGAGAGAGCCAGGTCAGCCCCACAGCACGGGCTCCTGGCTGTCCCTGCTGAGTGACGATGGCGCTCCTCTGACACCCAGCTCGGCTGGGCTGACCTCCCAGAGCTCTGCTACCAGGAGCTTCCTACCACAGACTTTAAAATCCCAGGTGGTGCTGGGAACACGTTACCACCATCAGCTCTTTTTGCATCCTTTTAACTCCTTTCTGCCCCCCTGCTCACCCCAGATTTTTAAATCTGCAATGCTCTGTTTGGCAGTTTGCTGCCTCTGTAAATGCCACCACACGCAAACAGGCTCTGGCAGATGACTTCACACATAGCAAACAGCAGCTTGGTTTATGATTCACCTACCGAAACAACAACTGCTTCAGTTGTTATTCCCTTAAACAAGCAACTGCTCAGAGAGATGATTCACAAGGTCCGCAGTCCAGCTCTTGGCTTTCAATACTTAAAAAGGACATACTATTTTCTTGCCTCCCTGTTTCTTGTAACAGGGAGGCCGGAGATGTCCAAGATGCCCCACAAGCACACAGCACCATATGCAAAGGGCAGGGCGATGAGAGCTGGAACAGTCACTGTGGCTTTAACCCCTCCTTACTGCTGGGGGAACTGGCAGATGGAATCAACCCCACAGCAAAGCGCAGGGCAGGCTCCAGCACCCGGAGCAATGGCGGCAGCATCATAGGGACAATTCAGGACATTTTGCCTTGGGGAAGTTACCACCCTGGGCCCTGGCCACTTGATCCCCCATTTCTCTGGAATCACCAATTACTGACACCCACGCACAAAACTCACACCAGATTTAAGCACTGTGTAAAGACTTCATATCACAGAAGCCAGACTCTCCAGAGAAACCCCCCAGCCAGCTCTTACCTCACCAATGGTCCCAGTGACATACTGATCAATGGCATTAGAAATCTCTGCTCTCTTCACGCCTGTTTTGAACTTCATGGAGAGCACACGTGGGTGGCGCCGGAGCCACCAGTTGTTAGCCTTGTCACCAGCCAGACGTGTGCAGTGGATCCTGGACTGCTGGCCGGCTCCAATACCTATGACCTGAAGCACACAGACACAAAACACAATCACACCTCGCTGCAGACAGCATCATCGTGGCTGCGTTCTGGCCAAGCAATTAGGAAAGACCTCCCAGAAATCAGCCGGTACTTGCTGAGGCAGAGGAAGAGCGCAGATAATTAGCAAGGAAAACTGTGAAAATACCTGCATCCCCAATCCTGTAAACTGGTAATCAAACAGACCTAGTACTTATGGAACCAAAACCCAAAAGGTGGCTTTTTCCTCGAGGAAGCTGCTCTGAAAACACAGTATTTGCTCAATTTCCATTTGCTTTTATCAGACCACTTTCTTTGGAGTTCTCAGACACATTCAACCTCTGTGCATTTCTTCATGTACACTGAGATTAAAATATGCAGAGACTTTTTGGAGGCTGGTGGTCAGGTAACTCTGCAAGCCCTTTGTCACCGTTCAATGCACAAGGCAAACAAGCTCTCGCATCCCATCTGGGCTGGTGTAAACTCGCGCTGGAGACAAAGGCAACTCTGAGATGCTGACACCACTGAAAACTGGATATGGCTGGAGACAGCTTGGTTACTGGACACTGGCAGAACAGCCCCAGCAGATACAGTCTGCCTGCGGCCGCAAACAGTAAGCACAAGGAACTGTGCTGAGGTCTCCTGGGCTCCAGACTGTCTGCTGTCCCTCGGCTGTGCCTCTGCCATGACGGCATGCTTGGCCCACAAAGGCCAGAACTAGCCACTGTGGCTGTCAAACTCAAGCTGGTAACTTTTCCCCATGGCCTTCAGAGCTGCGGGTCCTGCTTTGCAAAGAGCTCCTGCCATTTCAAACTAGAAACCTGATGGAAAGCAAGTCTCTCTCATAATTTCCTCCTATGAAGCCACAGCTGAATTGTTCACCAGACTGTTCACATGGGGGACTGCTCCAGGGACACTGTTGAGGCTTGGTGGTTCTGGCCAGCGCCTCGGAGTTTCCAGCTCACACCGAAACAGATGGTAAAGCTATAAGTCAAAGGCTGCCCTCAAAGGAATGAATCATTTGTCTTCTCATTCATCAAGACACAGTGACTTCACCTCTTACCAGAACCATAAAACATGCTGCTGGAGACTGTTCCCCCAAGGAGGCAAATGAAAGACTTGGGCTGCCATCTAATATCATCTGCTCCGCTTCCTTGTTCTACAAAGAAGTTCACAGCTACAACTGGGAAAAACGTGCTCCTAAGAGGCACTTCACTAGAAAATGGCAATCCAGGGAAAGTGAAATCATTTTTTTTGTAGAAAAATGTGTTTTGATGCAACACTGCTAGGGAAGATTTCTTCAAACTAGCCTGGAATCTCCAGTCTGAAGAGGAGAAATCGTGAGGTTGAGCTTCTGCTTAATGAACACTACAGCCTTGTACCTGAATCTCTCTTCACACTGGCCTGTCTGAACATACCTGTTCGCCCACTTTTTCACTTCGTGTTCCTCCCTCTTTTCCTTCTTCGCACAACTCATCTCTCCCTTCCTCAGATGTTGGCTTTCTCCCATACAAAAACACAGCTGGAAACTCAAAATCCCCCCACAAAGGCATCCTTCCCCCTCTGTTTTCTACACAAAAATTAATTTTCTTTCAGAGTTTAATCTCCTGGGAATCAAAAAGTATTTAGGCAGAGCCTACTAAGTGTGAGGAGTGAGAGTGTAATACAGGGTGAGCAGAAAAATCACTTAATAAAAAACCAGCTTGGGTGAAAATTGAGAACTACTTGACCAAAACTTTTGCTTACAGGAGAGCCTAACACAGCCCATAGCTGGAAGCATGGAGCAGACAAGATGGATAATGCCCAAAGGATCCTTGCAAAACGATCTATATTGGCCTGGATTTACTCAGATTTACCCTGCATAATGAGTGAAAACAGAAACTCTACATAGATTTGGAATTATAAAAAACAAAATAAAGGACTTCACAGCTGGGAAGACAAACGTCAGCACCATTGGTAGAACGCAGCAAGGTAGGTTTATCCAACTTTTTCTCTTACTGTGAAGAGAATAAAGAAAGAATAATTTTCAATTGCTAATTTAAAACATGATGGTGTCATTAAAGAGAGTGTAAATCATGTTACAAACTGGCGTAGTAGTGCTGAAAGTCAGAGAAACCAAGGGAAAGTGTTTATTGCAATTAGTGGCAGCCAGCTTCCTGCCAATTAAGTGACACTCAAGGCCTTCAATTCTTACTCCCACTCCATGCTTGCTTAGAGCTTATTAACATCCTTGCTGGGGTGGCCAATCCACTCACAAACCCAAGCTGTCAGAAACATTCTGTATGGCTGATGCACACAAGTTTTGCTAGGCAGTGAGGATGCTGTGAGGCTGAAGTAACCATTGGGAGACCAAAAGCAAGCTGGACTTCCCAGGCTTGCCTCATGGAGCCCACAGGCAGCCAGATCCTGGAAAAGCATTTTAAGTGTCACAGTCCTGAAGTTACTTTCCAACCCTGGTTCTTGATTTGTGCTGTTTTCTGGTTTGCACCCAAATTTTGTTGTAGACATCTGATGGTAGGTGATAGAACCAGCAGTTAATTCTGCACAGCATCACCACGGAGAAGCTGAGTTAACCACTATCTTAGTAAGATTAGTTTTCAGTGGACCTTTTTTTCTTTCCCCATCTTTGCCTTAAGATGCTCTCAATACTTCACAGCCTCTGGAAGCTTTCAGAGATGTTAACACCAGAAGGCAGCTCCTGCCTGAGCTCCTCCACCACTACCTACACTGCTGCTTCTGCACTTGGGCTGTAAGGAGGCTCTTCAGGAAGATATTAAGCTCCCAGCTGAAGACCCCAACACAAAATTCACCACCTCCTTGAGTTGGTTTTGTTTGGGGTTTTTTTTTTTTTCTTTTTAAATAATCCAGACCTATAGAAGAGTTACTATGGAGAGCAGAGAACCAGCTAAACAGCAGCATTATGAGAATGAGCTGCTGGGCAAAAATACAAATTTTAATACCTTTGCCACAACTTTTGAATAACGGATTTAAGCTGAACACCCAGCAGCAACTTGGAAAGAAAGTCTGGGGTTTCTTTTAATTCAAGATTCATATCTCAACTACACATTTGATAATGCCCTTATAAATCCCAACATCCATCAGGAGCTTGTAAAGAAAAAACAATAATCAGGGAGAAGAGATTTCTAATGCCCCAATGGGGAATAAAGAAAACACATCCCATCTTCCTTGTAGAAAAAGTGAAAATAAACTAAGAACCGTTTCAACCGTTAGATCCAGCTGTGAAAACTGCTGTCATTTCCTACGGCTTCACACAGACTACAACATATGTACATGCCCTCAAGAAACTATGTAAAAGGAGAGAGTAGTTAGAAAGAAATGACTTGGGACCAAGCTTGCAGAAGCAGGTAAGAGCTTTATGAACCCTGTCGCTGCAAGAGCCACATGTACCGGCCCAGTAGCTTTCTGTACATGAAATGATGTACACATTCAAGCCCAAGAAAAGTGCTCTCTGACCAGCTGGGCTGTGAACCCATGCTCTGCAGAGCCGCCCGGTTTGGTTACCTGCCCGTCCTTGGCATAGCAAACCGAATTGGACTGGGTGTATTTGACAGCGATGCTGGCAACAATCAGGTCTCGGATAGCAGACTCCGGCAGCTGAAACAAAAGACCAGGGTCAACGCCCCATCCTCTAGCAATGTCCAGTGATCTGCAAACCCCCAATGCCATCAGAGGGAAAATAAGGAAACTGAAAAGACCCTGGTTTGTTCAATTACCAGCAAATTTTGTTGAGATTAAATGCTGTAAATGCCTGGTTTGGCAGCTAATCTCATAGCTCGTAAGGATAACACTCAGCCTCTATCCCTGGCCCTGAGCCCACCAGGTCTGCTGTATTTGCTCCCTATCATCAGACATGCTCACTGGTGAAAAGCTAAGGCGTGCTAAAGTACACACGAGACCACTAAAATAATAATAGCTCCCAAAACCCACACTATTTTAAGTCTCTTCCATTACTAATTTCTTGAAATAATTTTTATTACCTCTATGTCTGAACTTGCTTCTGAGCCCATGACTAATCACGTGCTCATTAACATCTGTTCTTTATAGAACAAGATCAGAGACAAAGAAATAACGGGTAACTTTCTGATGATGTGAGCTCTAAATGATGAGCAATAGTGAAAAGGCCAGAGTTTAAACAACACACTGTATACAAATGGGAGAGGTAACCAGTGAGTCAGAATGAGATCACAATGGATTCTCAGCACATGGCTGGCTCACCATAAGAAACTGCACATGGTAGCTTATTATTTATAATAAGAAAACACAAAAATCTGGGTAGTTGGAGATAAAGGGCAAGGTTCAGCTCCTCTTATTTATGCAAGGAATCAAAACAAAGGCAAACTACCCTGATTTACTCAAGTATATTTGGTCCAGAAAGTCTGCTGCATCATTTTGTTAAAAGCCAGTTAAATTTCATTAAAATATTTTAAGAACTCTTAAAATAGAAGAGTGCTGACCTCCTTGATGAAAGCACACCAGTTCATCCCACCAGCCTTTAAGGTCATTTCTCTTTTGACACTTACGTTTTTACTCTTTGTAACAATGTTCTTGAACAGCGACCGGTCGATGACTGCATTGTTCCTCTTCTGCATGAGATGCAATCCATAGAGGGTTCGAATCTCATTGTCATCTGGCTCATAATGGGGATCCATCTAAAAGCCAAAGGACGGGCCAATAAAACGCTTGTAAAGCAATTCAAATCCAATGCCCTGAAGTTAAATCACACTACCTAAAGAATCTAAAAGAAGCAAACTGTTTATGGAAAGCACCATCAAATTATCTGAAGTAATTAGATCATCTTGGGGCCCATCTGCAAACAAGCATGCAGGCCAGTTAACGTAACCCAGAGAGAGCAAGGGGTAAAGTGAAATGGAGCTGTTAAACTGTGTCCATGTCCAGGCTTATTTAGAATTTTGCTAGCCACAGTTCAGGTTATTGAGACATAAAGTAAACTGGGTTAAGGGTACCAGCTCTAAATAGGAGTGTGCACACACTTTATGTGGTTTCCCTCATCCATTTAATTTTGTTCAGATGAACTTCCCTTAGCACCCCTCTGCAGACAGGCCCTACGAATATGACCTCATGCTCACAGAGCTAATTGAATTCAGGAGGTAATCAGCTGCCAAGATAATCTGCAATTTCATTCCTTCTTGCCTGAAGCTCCTGAGGCATCTTCTACAGCTCCCCCTGGTAGCAACGCTACAACTGCAACTTCGGGTATGCCTTGGATTTTCTTTTTGTAATGCTACAGTAAAGTTCTCTGCTTGTTTGTCTCTCCGAGTCAGGCAGAAATAGGACCTGTCTGGTTGTGCTGGCAGTATTATGTAATCTGTTAAGGCACGTTCACCAAAACAGCATGATTTTGAAGTTGCAGCAGTCACTGCGGCAGCCAGGAAGGCAACCTGACACTGGCTTGACCACACTATATTCATATTCCTTGACAAGAATCCTGGTTGCAGTACGTAAAAGTGCATCATCCCAGCTCCAAACTCTGCCTGTGCTGCCAACTCCATCACTGCCTGTGCTAAAGGCTACCCCACAACCACCACATGCCCAGGCAAGGCTTCCTCCAGTAATACACCTGCTTCTCGCTGCCAAGACGCACAACATCACCCAGAAACTGGATCTTAGATACAAAGAATTCAGGGAGGAAACAAATTCAGCAAAAGCAAGAGGCAAGGTGGCAAAGAGAACATGGAAACTCTTTCTTTGCAATATGCTTGCTCGTTCAGAGATGTAATTATTTCTCGTGCACATCCCTTTCAAAGCCAGAGAAGGCATTATAAAAATACTCCCCTCTAGGATTACAGGCTGAACGTGACCACAACACTGCTGGTGGAATTCCAGTTCATACAGGAATCCTCAAAGACCCAAAGGAAACACTTTCATGCACTGTAGGGGGGTCTGGATCAGCCCCACAGCTATTTGGACACTAATGTCTGTGAAAAACAGGTATGGAAAGAGCCACAGACGGATATACAGTGGAGCAGGAGTACAAACCTGGAGGACACAGTAAGCACCATTCTTCTTTTTGGCAAGGATTTTGAGAGCTTCTTCCTCATAGCCAGGAGCTACCACACCATCAGATACCTGCAAGACACACATATTTCAGCTTCCATATGAAAACAAACAAAGAAATTAAAAAGATAAATATACACACACACTGAAAGCTCCACCTGCCATTTCCAGAAAGGCACCAAAGGCACACCTCGTGGGGTCTATATGTACCATGCAGTACTAAAGCTACTGATACAATACTAGTTCCAGTCCTGAAAACAGCAGGACACTAGAAGCTCTTGGCAGCAGTTAGTAAAAAACACCTTGCCATCACTTTAAACAGAATGGAACCAATATCCCTCTCCAGGAGAAACAGCTCTTTCATGACATCCAAACTTCTTAGCCCTAATGGTAAAAATGGCTTAAAAGAAAATAAAAATCCTTATTTCAACAGTGACACTTATGAGGAGACAAAAATATTGGCAAAAGAGCTGCTAACAGCATTGAAACTGAGAAGAGTTTACGTTCATCAGTGCCATGAAGTGATATACACCCTTCACATGCTTATTCTATAACATGGGTTCTTTGGATTTAAGTAATAATACACCAATTGTTATCCTCGCAGACCAGTAAAAACACTTATTTGTTCAAAAAAGAAGTCTCTGACATACAAGGCAGCCCTTTGCATTGTGCCTTCCCCCTAAAAAACCAACCTGCAAGTGACAGATACTGGGATGAAGGCATTTGGTAAAGCACTGGCTCCCAGCTGTTGAACCCCGGATTTAAACCAGTGACATGTGCAGTGCTGCCAGCTCTGGAGTGAATGTTGAACCCAGCCAAATAACGAGCGCAGCCCGGGAAGTGTCTGGGCCTCCACACAACTTGTATCTGCTGGCAGGCAGCAATTTACACCCACATTCCCAACGTGGGCAAAGGGGTGGCCATCAGCTCTCCTGTCCCCTCTTGTTCTGATTACAGCCATTCCACCAGATAGTTGTGATGGCATAATCAGGGTTCATTTCCAGAGGCCTGCTCAGAGGCGAGGTGTGCAATCATCTCTTGGAAAGCAGCATTTCAAGCACTGCTATTTCACAGGCTCTCCCACACAGACGGGTTTTAACCGGTAGGAAGAAAAATGCATCAAAACATAGGTGTAAAATTCTGCACTCTGGATGCTGAATTACACAAATGGACCAATAAACAGTCTTCAGTAAAGTGGTCAAATTCGAACAGAAACAGCTGTTACAAACAAAAGACTCAATCCAGTGCGATTCTCCCTTTTGCACTTGGATGACTTGCTGCTGTTTAACTAACCTCTCTGGAAATAATCTTGGCAGTAGCCACATCACAGATATCAGACAGGGCAATGAAGTCACCAAAAGAAGACATCCGATCAGCACCTGCAAAATTCTATTTTTAGTAGCTTATAAAAGTCTTTGCTCTTGCAATCCAGTCAATTTCCATGAAAGCTAATAATTTAAATCCACAACTAAAGTGAACTCAGCTCCCATCACAGATGCTCTACTACTTAGCAAGATCAATTCTGCTGTCTCTGCCTTTCTAAAGGTTTATTTTTCTACCAATCATGCAATGGTTTTCCGAGGGCAGCATTCAAAGGTGGTCTGTAAAGTGATGAAAAGTGAACCCAAGCCAGTGAGCCCCTTAACAAGTAAACTTGCTTTGTTTTCTAGAATCCATGCAGGTCTTCTAGGAATGCCATGGAAAAATGAGAGAACTACCAGAGTATCTCACCTAAGCATAGGAAGCTATTTTTAGTTATCTCCTTAGTTTTTAGCGTTTTGTTTTGGTTTTGGGTTTTTTTCTAGTGAGCTGTGCATTATAAAAGCATAAAAAACCCCCACAAGCATCCACCAAATACCAAGCAGAAACATTTCTACTCAAGTTAAGTATTCCCAAGCACCCCACCTGCAGTGGAAGGCTGAGTGTGCTCCCTGCACAGCTGTTTAACCAGAAAACCCCACAGATTTCCATCGGTGTGTCCATAGAGACATTTCCATTCAATAAATAGAAATCTCTACAGGTCTTCTGTATACATCAGGGAATGAAATCCCAAATGGTTTTAGCCTCTATGAAACAACACACAAGTTCTGCTCACTTGGAGAACAATTTTGGGTAGACAGTTCATTTAGTCAGATCCTTATGGAGAAGTGATGGAGAAGAATCCTACAGAGGAGGAGTAACAGTGCAAAGGGAAGAGTCTGTGAACTGCTAAACACGCTGCTCAGGTGCTGAGAATTCAAGCTCAGCTCTTTGGATGTGCCAGTTTATTCCTGGCCTTCTCACCTCTGCTTCGCGCGTAGGCAGAGGCCAAGGGCGTTAAGGTCTTGTGTAAGTCGTGCACCATGCAGACTTGGGCCTCCTCTTCATTGAGAGGTACTCCAACAGCAGCACCTAGTGGGAAGTAGAAGCCAGGGCACTCAAACCAGAGCCTCTCACTGGTCCCTGAGACCTCCCCAGATTGCCAGGGGACACAGATACACCACTGGCAGAGTCCATTCAAAGAGACCCACCTGCAGGGCTGACGTGTTTGAAGGAGGCCGCAGCAGGGATGCCCAATGCCTGCTTGAGTTCCTTCACCAGCTGCCAGGCATTGAGAGCATCACACAGGTTGATGAACCCTGGAGAGCCATTCACCACTGCAATCACAGCACACAGTCACGTTAAAGCAGGCAGATCCCTCTCCCCAGAGTCTGGAGAGCAAGCAGAAATTTCTCCCATCACTACTGAAATTGCTATGAATTGTTGTTGTTAAATGACCCTGGCTCCTCAGAAACTGGTTAAATGCCCTGAAAAGCTTCAATGACTTGTGAGGAGCACACAGCCTTGGGCCTCAGGAGATGCCAACACAATTCTCTTCCCTACCAGAAGCTGCTGATACCACCTTGGAGCATGACACACACTTACGCCATGCACCTCCCCTCTTGTGAAAGGGGAACAAAAAATTAACATCCCCTCTTAGGTTCTTCAAAGTCTTCAACTGGCAGCCATCTGGACCAAGAGCCATCTCTTTCTGCTCGTTCTGACATGGCAGAACTGCAAGTATTGCAGGAGACGGGAGAAAAAGATCATTTTATCTGTAGTCCCCAGCGAGGACAAGTGAACACAGTGTTGTTCTTCTGCAATACTAGGAGGCAAACTTCCGATCTAGTCAATTTCCAGCACAGGCCTGGAAAAGCTTCTTGTAAGATCTCAGAACTGAAACAAGGAAATTCTGCAACACAGAGCTTCGGTGTCTGTTCAGCAGGACAATGCCTGCACACAAAGCAGAGCTGGTTTTCACCAACACTGAAAGCAATCCCAAGAACAAGAGTAGCCAGACTTTCTAGGGGTTTCCTGTCACTGCAGAAGTGCTGGGATGAATGGCACACCGTGTAAAATGCCAGAGACAGACACTAGACCTCGTCCCAAACTCTTGTGAGCAACATAAGTATCCCTTCTCTCTGCCACCATTTGTAAAATCTGGATTTGGTGTCCAGCAGAAGGTGTACCACATAAATCTGCCTGAAGTGTCATCAGTGTGGGCACACAATCTTACACCAGCAGAGAATGTGGAGCTACAGTAAGTCTCGTGGGGGTCAGCAGACAACTTTGTGTCTCACACAGTTCACCATTTCATTGCGAAGCTGGTGCCACTCAGTAAGGCAGCAGTTGTTAAGGCACTGCTGGCCAGCCCGTGGCCTAAGGGCCAGGGTGGTATTTCAGTCGTAAAGATGACTGGCAGACAAGCCCAACCACCTCCATCCCAAAGCTCCCTTCTGGCCAACGTGGCCTAGGTCTCACCTGTCAGGGGAAGTTTGGATCTCGTTGTGTAGAGCTGTGCAGGGCTCTGGTGAGGATTCATGCCGTACCTCAGGGGCAGCTGGGACACCCCCTTGCTGTACTCTTTCCTGAAGTAGTCAGAGATGGCTGCATCATACTGAGCAGTGTGGGTGAAAGCCTGGGGACAGAACCAGGGACACCCATCAACTGGCAAACACCAACTTACAAAGGATTTGGTGTTCAAAAAAGAGAATGACCAGAAGGCAAACAAGTCTGGCCTAGCCTTTGCTGCAAGAAAACATGACCAACCTTCAGTGCGAGGTGACGCCTGGTCTCCATGGAGGTGTCTTTGTCCCTCGATGTTGCCATCTCTTTAGCCACTGCAGAGTAGTCTGCAGGGTCACACACAACTGTCACACGAGCGTGGTTCTTGGCAGCCGCCCGTAGCAAGGCAACTCCACCTGCAAGAGAAGCATGAAGGAGGCATGAAGCACTTCCCTTCTGGCCATGACATAATCAAAGGCCGCATCCAAGGCCAAGAAGGGACAGGCACCAATGCACAAATGATCATTTGTGCCACCTGAACGTGCCCTCTGGTTTCCAGCAAGAAGGGACTGCAGGAGTGCTCTTCAAAACGCACAAAGCTGGTGAGTTTGACTCAATCCACGGGTGAAAGTGCCCACCGACTGGCCTTTGCAGACACAGGCAGAGCTATAGCAGCAAGGAGACAGGTCATGGGATGTGATGAGAAACTGGGGCAAGAATATCTTCAGGCAGCACAGCCACATCCTGAAGAGGATGGCTGTCTCCACATACCACTTAAGCGCCATCCTCTGCAACACCAGGCTTGTGAGGGGTCTTACTTCTACACTGCCAAGCCACAGAGGTTCCCAATCTCTCTGCAAATATAAACGAGTCCTGCCCAGGTTCTCTGTGTAAAATGAAATGCTGTGCTTGCCCATTAAACCTGATTCTGCACAACTAGCGCAACACTTTAAATCACACACGGTACGAGGCTGGTGCAAAGGAAAAGTAAAGGCTCTGCTACATGCAGAGTGTGCATCACTCCATAAAACATTTAATAGAGAGCTCTGCTGGACAGCACTTAAATGCACCTACTGTGAGAAGATTCAACCCAAATCGAACCTCACAGCACAAAATTGTGCCTGTGCTGTTCATGAGCTGCCAAGCAGAGATGTTGCAGTGAAGGAACGGCAAGTCTTTGGGGGTTAGTAGCAGCAGGAAGAACAAACCTGCTGATGATACAGGTGTCCACACTGCCAAATTCAGGTCCTAACTACTCTCCCACATCTGCAGAGCAACCCTTTCCTTACGACAGCTCCTGCAGTCAAGTTTTCAGCAATCCCCAGAGCACTGTCAGTGGTTCAGCTTTTTCTCTCCAAAGCTCATGTTGTTTTATTTTTATTACACTGCCAGAGGCTGCAAAAGGGGTTGAATCTCCTCTTTTTCAGCAGGAAGCACGCTCCACCTGGCCTCTCCCAGCACAGCCTTCTACAGCACATCAAGCTCCTTCCTTTGGGCAGCACATGACTTGCCCAGCCATGCAGCAGGGCTTACCAGCCTCTTACCACAGCTGCTTGCCATGTTAATTCTAGGTCTGCTTAAAAGCAACGAGGTTTACCCAGCCATGCTTCCAGTCTGCTCCCTGCAATTCCTGAGCTCTTTAGCAAGGCCACGGAACAAAAAGAAAAGAACTGAGATCACTTAAGAGACCAGAACCATCATGTCTCCTGGAGAATAGATCTGCTCTCCCTTTAACTTACCAATATCAATCTTCTCCACTGCCTCTTGTACAGTTACACCCGGAGAAGATACGGTCTTCACAAAGGGGTAGAGGTTGCACACTACAACCCTGAGAACGGAGGGGGAAAGCGGGGTTATTTGGCAGGAAATAAAAATGTCAAACTGTGCTCGGCAGGGACAAGATACCACCACCAGTATTTTTACTGTCTTGTCTCTCAAGGACAAGGACCAACATAAAATCCTGTAGTAAAGACTTCTTTCTCCAAAAGACTTAAGAGAGACTTGTATTCAGCCAAGGGCCAAGTGATTATGAAATTTCACTGCACTCTGTGCATCAGACAATGGTATAGCAGATGGAACCACAACGTACAGAAGTTAAAGGAAGAGTTTCTGTAAGTATGTGGGCCCATATTTAAATGTTTAGTGATTCTGGTGCACAGCTTGAACCATGTCAAAGGACTTCACAGCAGGCTCAGCTGTACTGAAAATAGGCACCCACCAACTTTCACAATAGGCCAAGGTCCGCTGCAAACAAAGTACAACTGATGTCATTTTCCACAGCTTTTCCAAGAACAGAAAACAACCTATGGATCACCTTCTGGAGTTTTAAAATACCACAGCATATGAAACCTGAGTGCACAGCCTGGACCCCATAAAGACTCTGTAGCACATGAAAGTAGGTGGCAGGGAATTTGACTTTCACCTCTCAAGGTAAGACTGAGCCTTACTGGAATTAGGTTTCATGCTCTGATCCAGAAGAAGCCACAGCCTGTATTCCAGAAAGCATGAAGTGATAACTCACCCTGTCCCATCCTACCAGTGCCGCGTGAACCACAGTGAAAGGAGGTATCTGTTTTGACCTTCACAAACCATGTTTTCAATCCAAGAGAATGAATTTACTCTCTCGATCTGAATATATGATGTCATCAAACTCCAGCACATGCCCAGGACTGGCAGCGCACTGCTGTGATGCGTATACTTCTGTCCAACTTCAAACATTCCTTCGTTTCCATACTGTGTGACCAACTCAAGCAGAAGGGATGATCAGCTTCCAGTATGGTTTTCAGAACCCCCTCTATCTCTGAATTTCCTACGATGTCTTTTACTGTCTGTTCTACTTCTAATACCCCCTCTCCCTTGATCCACTCATGCTCCTGACCTGCTGCAAACCATCAGGAATCTGTGGATTTCAACACTGCTAATGCTTTTATATGTGGAAATCAAGATCATCAGTACCAAGGTTTCCTTGACTTGGGTATGTAAATTTTATGCAACTGTACACGGACACTGCTGCTAAGGATCAGCTCCCTCTGCTTTAGGCAAGACAACCCAAATCCAAATTATTACTCTGGATGCAAGTGCACCGATGTAAAGGCACGTTACCCCCCTGCGATTCAGCAGGGCCTGCTTTAAAATGCAGCGTGCTTTCAAGAGCCACCACTGCTGAGCTATCTGCGAGGATTCCCGTGGTTCTAAATTTCAGGTTTTCAAATTCAGCCTGAAAATCCATCCATCCATCCTAGGCACATCGGTTTTTAAAAGTAATTTTAAAAGTTAAAATGCATTCTGGCCCACTCACCACAGTCACATTATACCTCCCATCCTGACTATACCTACAATTTACTATGTTCGATCCAGCCACTCATTTCTAAACCAGGAGCTACCCACTGACACAGAACTGGTTACTCTCAAACACCAGTTAGATGTTACAAACAGTGAGTTAAACATAGTCCCAGACTGTCCTGTGTGAGTGTACCGAGCAAACACATTCTAACAAACCCAGAAAACACGCTTTGGCACGTTAGTGCACAAACGGTGTTGCTTCAGTTTCTGGCCACAGCTCAAAACAAGCTTTCTGTCCGTTATCTGTGTGCTGTCAGTCTGTACAATTGATGTGTGTTCCTGACCTGCTTTTCACATCTACTCTTGCTTTGTGTGTCGAAACTCTGTAAACATTATGCAAATATCAAAGGGTATGTTTACTAAGCAAGTATTTCAAAATCAGGATCTGTCATCTGGCCAGACACCCAGAGCCAAGCCAAGGGGAGATTCACCAGCTTCTAAAGCACTGAATTCAGCTCTGCCGTAACCGTAACGGGTCATGACATTCACTACATGTAAAGCGTTAAAATTCCCAGATAACCAGAAGAAATTAAAACCTCTGGTCCCCGTGGAAACCACAATGTACCTTTCTTGGTTTAGTTTTCTGTCTGTAGAAAACTGGATTAAAAACACAGTATCTCCTGACAGGGAAAAGGAAGGAGATCGCAGATCTTCCGGTGCGTGGATGTTACAAACTTTACTGCTCCCACTCCCTGGTGGTGACTGGTCCCCAGTGTTCATTCTTGATTACTGATGAATTGCATCACGTCCCTCAACATTTACCTTACAAGGCTGAAATCCTGTTTGGTCATATCAGCATTATCTTCTGGAATATTGCGAGCCAAGATGCCTAGTTACAAAAGAAAAGTACATCTTTATTTAAAAAAGAATTAAGCCACCAAGTGGGGTTTTTTTAATCCAACGTCTTTCCTGTTACTTGTAGCCATGGGGAAGGAAAGCTCTGCTAACTGCATGGATGCCAGCATGGCACCAGAAGTCATTCAGCCACCATGCACTTCTCTACCCCACGCTCTTCACCTCTCCTGCTGCTGCTAGAGCAAATCTGTTCTCATTGCTCAGTTCTTCCACACAACCATTAAAAAAAAAAAAATAAAATATCTGTTAACATCTTCCTCCCACCCTCGCAGCCCATGGATTTCTCTATTAGACTTAAAACCTATTAACAGAAACATACCGGCATGGACTGCAGGATGGAGGGTTTTCACACGTCCACCTAACATCTCAGGGAACCCTGTCAGGTCTGAAACATCCCTGCTCAACAAGAAAACATAGCATGGTAACTGATGTGCCGTACTGACTTTATGTAAAGGTTGAATGTTTACTATTCTCATCAGGACGGTAATTTATATCTACTGACAATGTTGGTTTAATTAGAAGGAGAATTAAACCCTAGAAGTTTTAAAGGCAGTAAGGGATTAAAAATAAAACTTAGTTTTATTTCAGCTGTCTGTAAAATCAAAAAATCACCACCTCCCATCAAATGACAGGAGTTGGTCTAATGCTCTCTCACTCCTCACAAGATGTTGATCTACATCTTCCACAAAAGAGACACCTGCCAGAGCAGAAGATGGCAAGGATGCTGCTTTCCATGAAGTGATCCAAACCCAGGTCTGTTTCACTACAACCCAGTCCTATGCCCCAGGGCCAACACTGGTTTTTCCCATCAGTGGAAACCAAGTTCTACGGATCCCGTGCAGCTAAGCAGTACTGCTGGTTCTTGAGAAAGAATTACACATTTCAAGACAGCTGCTAGTCTTATGGGAAAAAAGCTGGCTCAAGGCAACATTACGCTCCTGATGTGTCTCTGTCCGCTGACCTGGGACATAATGCTCTTCAGCCTCAGTCAACCAATTTCTGGCCAAGAAGGTTGTGAAGTTTGCTTCAGGGCAGGTCTTTCTTTTTTTGGAAGGGGAGACCTGCTTTCTGCCAGTTTGCAATTATTTTTTGTCCACTGAATGAAGAAAACAACTTAAGCAGCCTTAGGAGCCAAACGAGCATTTCTGAGCCAGATGTCTAGGAAAGGGTCAGTACCTGACAGGCAAACCAGCATCCCTGAGGGACTTGGCTGTTCCTCCAGAGGCAATTAAACCCAGGCCAAGAGCGTTCAGGCTCTTTGCAAATTCCACCAGGCTGGTCTTGTCGGAGACGCTGAGCAGAGCTAACAGGTGGGGAGAGCAAAAATATTTTGGGTTCAGAAGGGGAACAGCGAAAGAAAACAACAGGATGAAGAGACTTTGAAAGTGGTATAATTTACGAATCTTCTCTGATGCAAGGGCCTGCCACGGAGGTGAGCAGACGGGGTGCGCAGCGCTGACCACCGGCGCCTCGCGCTTCCCCCCATGGCCGGCGCACCCCCTCCTCGCCCCCGAGACAGACACCGCGGGTCCGCCGCCCTCCCGCGCTCCGGGGCCGCGCCTGCCGGCGGGAGGCAGAGCGAGAAGGAGGCGGCGGCGGCGCCGCCACCGCCTCCGGGCCCCGGGCGCGGACGCGTCCCCTCAGTGGCCGTCCCGCTCCGCTTCCCCCGGGGGCAGTCAAGCCCCTCTCCGCGCCGCGGCGGCCACCCACCAGCCCGGACCGGAGCCC